>JADDOH010010379.1:0-131047 GCA_016648135.1 Agrypnia vestita
CCCCTCTTTTCGTATCCTCTCCGCCACAGACTTCTTGGCCTGGTTCATGTTGCAGACGGTGATGGCCGGGAAGGGGATGGAGGTGATGTCGGTCAGGTCGGGGTTGAGCGACACGATCATGGGGGACGTGTCCCAGCGCACGTACAGGTTGCCTATGAAGTAGGCCGCGAACAGCACTGCCACAAACACCGAGATGAACCAGAACACCCTGTGGAATACAAATTAAGTGTTATTTTCCAGTGTTTTTGAGGGAGGTTTGTTTATTATTAATTAATAAATTTATTTATTATTTATCATTTATTGATACTTCCGACCGTCCGTCCGTCCGTCCATCCATCCGTCCATCCGTCCTAACTTCGTGTAACGTCCGTAACTTCTTCATAGTATTTTTTTTGTTTCCTTATTTTTTTCCTTTTCCTTTTTTTAATTATAATTATTTTTTTAATACAAATAAATAGTTATTCCTTTGGAACCGACATGTAAAAGTACCATCATTTTTGACGGGTTACAGCTGGTTTATAAAAAATAATGCAATAAAACTTAAATGTGTTGAAATACAATGAAAATATCCCAATTACAATAATTTCGTTGTCTGTCCGTCCGTCCGTCCGTCTGTACGTCCGTGTTAAGGATCGCCGATTGCTTACTGCTAGCCTGCGCAGCCTTTAGTAGCCGCCGAGTGGCCGTTGAAGGCCGCTACGTGGCCATTGCTATTTGCTTGCTTCTTGACAGAGAGGTCGGCTATTATGGCCGCTTTGCGGCTGGCAGTGACCGCTGCGCTGCCATTGGTGTCTACAATCGGCTGTCGCCGATGAAACACGCGCATTACTATCACCATTTATAGCGCATTTATATTATATGATGATGATGTTGATTATAGATGTCTCACAGGGACGAAGCTATTTTATGAGAAAGTATGTAGCTATGGAAGTGTTTGGGTGTTTACTGGGCTAACGGCCTGAGATTGGCTAGTTTAAGTATCACAGAATGTTACGTTCACGGTTCCAACCATGATAGACCATCTATCAAATTATTTTTACGACCTATCTGGCCGTCGATTCGACGATTTTCATTGCAGGGTTCATCATCTGGTCTGATTTATTGTTGTGAGTGTTGTTGAGTTGAGTGTTGAGTGAGCGAAACGTTGTCAGTGTTATGTTTAGTATTGAGCAATACCGTATCGAAAGCAGCATATCTCTATGTTATAACGTGGTTTGTAGATTGTATACATGTCATTTATGTAGCTCGCTTCTTTTTATTCAATAAAAACTAATCTGTTGCCATCTACGGTTGAAATGTGTCATTTTCATCAAGTGTAAGAATAAAACAACATAAAATACATTGCACAGGATTAGTCAGTGAGCTGTAGTTTTGTCCTTAAACTTCAGTGGAAGATGGTAGGCGAAGAAGAACTGGTAGTGGCTGTGAATAGTGGCATCACGCAATTGCTTTCTAAATCTATTTTGTTTAATGCCACTTTTTACCGGCATCATCACGCCATGTCCCGGATGACACGAACTCGCTGACATAATGAGCCTCTAACAACTGGGCTAATAACGTGGACACAATGCATACATGATGCTTAATTTGTTGAATTTAACTATTATATTAAGTAAATACCTAATTGTCATATCGTGCATCGCGAGGTCTTTAATAAACACAATTAAAAATAAAAATAGGTTTAATTAAAAAATATATTTCATCATACTTTTTAGCCTATTTGAAAAAAGGCAAAAAAAACTGAATACTTTCATGAACAATGTATCTATTTGAAAAGTTCAACCAAACCATCATCTATTAGATGTTAATATATCTATCGAGGTGATCATATCATATGATACATATTTTGCTTTCTTCAAAAAACAACCACGCTAAGATTTTTTATGACAATAACACAAGATAGCAATTACGTAAGATTTTGAGGACTATTGAACCAAAATTTTGACAAGAATATTTTTCATAAATTCAGTTTTTTTAATTGATATTTTGTTTAAAAGATACGAACGCATGTTGTCTCGCTAGAAAACACATAAAACTCATTTTTTTTCTTGTTAAATGTCAATGAACTTGTTCGACGTCAAAAGATAAAACATCAACTTATATTAAAGTTCTGTCATATTATCCGTGATAATATCATAGAACGATGTATTTTCATTAAAATGTAATATTATAATGAAATTATAGTTTAGGGATTTAACTTAATGGGAAACTTTAGTCGTGATGTAAAAAAATGCAAAAATATCAAAATAAATGATCAACATGCAGGAGTTTTTGTTTCTACTGACCTTTCTAACAACGACAGGTTCCCGTCTCCGATATACCTCATCCCATGCAACGTGCTCTTCTGTAGGTAATTCCTCACATACGAATTGCACCCCGAAAAGTGCGTCATAACATCTTCCCCCTTCGTCTTACCGGATGGACCATTCAGCTTCACTTCGGAAACGTCCCTCTCGAGAGATTTTTTCGAAATCAACACGTCCCTGGGATAGTTTCTGTTTTTACTCTCCAGGTGACTCTTTCCGGTGAAATTATTGTAATCATTCCCGTACGTGTTGCCCCAGGATGAAAATATCGTGCTGATTGCCTTGGGCTGCTTCCTGGGGCGGATGGAGTTCAGGTGGCGGTTTCCGTAATTCATGATGGAGTCCAAAATTTTCCGGATGTAATGCACGGGGTGGATTGCGGGTTTGGTGATCGTCCTCTTGAATTTGATTGATTTTGCCGAATGCGTTTTCTTGATTGTTTGAAGGTTTTCGGAAGACTTCACTTTGAGAGCCATCTGTTTATATTGGCGACATTATCTAAAACGCGGAGAAATATTGTAATAAAGTACTACTCGTTTACTAAGTCATTACACTTTCTAAGTGTTAAAAAATTACAAGCTAGGATTATTTTTTTAAATAAGGCGTGTAACTAAGTATTGGTATTAGACGTGGTTCTCAATTATGGAAAAGGAATTTACGTTAGTATTTGTCTATTTTTTAGTGTATAAGATATGTAGAAATTATTATCACAACATTGAGATTAAAAAAAATATGTATTAATAATTACCTGCAGCAATTTTTAGCAGCTAAATAATTTCTAAAAAAATTAATTTATAGCCAGAGAAAAGTATTCCGCACCCTTTGAAATCAATACGTAAAGTGAGCAAATATATTTTACGATTTTAGATCAACCCTTCGCGTTGGTTTTAATTGTGATTAGTCCAACTTAATGACCTCTCCGGGTGTACTGAAGGGGCGGGAGATTACTACCCCTGATTAATCCTCTTCGCCAACCCTTTCACCGCTCCCTATGATCATTAAAAATAATTCAAAATATTTAATTCAAATATAATTCTACAAAAATCTCGCAGTATAGCAAGCCAGTGAATAGCAAAATGAAACTTAAGGAAACATGTGTAATTAGTAAAAATTGAAATTGAAATTTTCGAAAATTTGATGCCAAAAAAGGCAGGAAGGAGTTCTACCTAATCCAGACTAATTCTTTAGAGCTATAAACTAAACCAGCCATAGTTATAATAAATTTTTCCCCCAATCACATTGAAAGGTTATTTTACTTGTGCAATTTATGCAAAACTTGAAATAAGCACATCCTTAAGATTTCATAATCTCAAAATGCAACATCAAACAATATCAACAAAATTACATATTTAAGAATAAATTAATTATATAGCTTCCCTACAGAAATTAAGAATATGACTGAGATTAAACAACTAAAAAGTTAATTAAATGAGCTACAAAAACACGGTTAAAAAATATTTTTATAAATATATCTATACAAGCCCTCTCTAAGCATAAGAGTAAGTTTCTTTTTGGAGAGGTACAGTGAGAAAATTTATGTAAGTAGTAATTATAGTTTTAATAGACTATAAAAAAATGCAAAAAAACTGTGCGCAATATTAAATAAATGGGAAGAAAATCGAGCCTTGATCCAAAATATTGGCAGATAAAAATAAAATAATTTTTTTCGAGTTACACACTGATGGAGTGAACTATGGTAAAAATAGAAAAATATCCGAGATGGTCAAGCGACCACATAATTATTACATGGAATGACTAAGGGCCGGTTGTTTGATAAGCAGTAAGAGTAATTTTTATTTTTTTATTTTGTTTTTTACGCTTCAACAGGCCAAGAGGCCTAATTACACAAGCGAAAGACATCACAAAACACCCAGGCTTGAGGAAATAACATAGATTAATTGTGACCTCACCGGGAATCGAACCCGGAACCCTCGGTGTGAGAAGCCAGTGTCATACCCACTGGGCTAAATTAAGAAAAAATATAGATTTTTGCGTTTTTCTCCAATACAAAACCCCGTTTTCGTAAAAATCTATATTTTTTGCTTAATTATTACTGATCAAACAGCTGTCCACTTGTCCGGCATTTTTGTAAAAAAATCACTGCATCAAATGACCAATGAACCGAACTCGAATTGGAAAATTTATAACCAAATTTATTAATCAATTAGAAAGTCATACAGAAAAATCAAATGAACGAAAAAGTGTTAGGTTTTTACCGGGACTCGAACCCGGATCCCCTATCTATCCGGGAAGGTGCGTTACCATTACGCCACACCAGCCACGCACTTATCCGTCAATATATCGACCTTATCTGTAAGCCTCGTTTTTATTAATTGATTAACTTATAATTTTTTAATGCGGTAATCACAAATTCCTCTGTCTAACTGCCAAATTGATTAATAAATTAGGCTTTAAAATTCACAGAACTTGTTCTGAAATTGCAACGTCACAATAAGAATGTGTTCTTTAATATGAAAAATTCATATTCACTATTCACAAACTTTTGAAGCACACTATCTCAGTTTGACGTAAAAATCAGGTGATACCAGCGAAATGATTGTTTTGCGAAAAAACTGCGAATTCAATCACTTAATTGCCAGTAATACACATTAACACATTATTTTAAACACAATTCATCAACAACTTTTTAAAATATTTTAACATACCTACAGAATTTCTATAAAGCAACATCTAATATTATTAGATTTAATATGTATGAATATAATATACTACACAAATTATAATATATTTTTATGGTTTCATATTTTTTTTAAACACAATTATTATTCACATAAATAAAGATAATTTTTTAGTTCAATTTCTATTTTCGATTCAATAAAACAGGATCACATTTTCACAAATAAAAAATTGATCTGCGTCTATTTTTCATTCGATTTTAAAGTGTTATTCGATACTTTTTTCCAGCACTATTCTTTGATTATTGCGCAATAAAAATTTGTTTGCATTCAACGAGTAAGTACTGAATACTCGTGAGCAGTGTCGGATCTAGGTATTCTGAAATATATTACGGAGTAAATATTTTGATCATTAAAATAGATGGAAATAAACTTTTTTACTCCCTTTATTTTAACTCGTGGCGTCTGCTTGCTTGCTTGCCGGCTTGCCGTCAAAAAAAACTTTGGATCGATTTTTGACCCTTTTCCCGTGATACTATCGAGCTGAAACTTGGCAAGCAGTAATTAGTAATTATAGTATAATTTCGGATTTTTAGGAATTTTGTTGGTTTTTTCAAATTGGAATCATTAGAAAAGTTTGAATAGCAACGGCGGCCCGATAACGTCGCGGAATATTTTCTAAATTTGAATTACTCCGTCGGAATACCATAATAGGTACTTCACTACGAATGTCGAAAATCTAAATTGACTGACAAATGTTTTTAGAATTTAATCTTCCAAGCATGAGGTGTCTTATCAAAGCTCAAAACATCTGACATTATAGAAATATATTAAATTACTATAAGTTTAGTGTTATGTTATATGTTTTAATTGTTATATTTTACAAAGAAAGGGATTATAATTAAAACTTGGTTTTTAAGGGTTACTTTTTTTATACTTGAGTTTACTTATATATTTTGCATTATTCTACTCGAGTTTCGAGAGCGACAGAAACTCTCATCAACAGGTGAAGTATTATAATATATAATAAACTCAAAATTCTTTTATTCTAACCATTTAAATGATCATCATAAATAATACCTCCAAAGTTAATCATCGTCTTCTTCTTTTTCCTTTTAATAGACCTATGTGGTCTGGTTTCCAGAAGATAGCGCCTCTCGGGAGGTGGATTTTCAGCTGTCCTTTCATATTTTGGGAGGTCTTCCGCGATGGTGGGTTCCGTGAGGGTGATTTTGTAGTGCAATAAAAGGTAGACTGGCGCTGTCCATTGTCTGGAGATGACCATACCAGTCCCTCTATCACTGTCTACTAAGTCTAAGTTAATCATGATGAATAATCCCAAACAATGGCTTATTCCATCAACCAGAATTATGTTATCAAAAATATAATATGAAAATATTTCTATGGCTTTTAGGTTGTCTTGTATTGCGAAGAGAAATTTTTTATTTGAAAAGTCAAAGGTCAAATTTGAAAACTAGGAACCAAATGGTAAAATAAAAATAAATTAAGCATAATTCTCATTTTTAATAGGGATGCGACCACGGAATACGTGTCGCATCAATATTCTTAGTATTTTCAAATAAGCTAAACGCTTGTAATATGAAAAATGAAAAACGCTTGGACTATCTTGTTGGTGTCCTGAAATGGGGTTCAAACCACCAACCACCAGATCACTAGGCGAGCGTCATGTCCATAACACCAACAAGGTACTCTTCTATGTCAGTAATATATTAGTCCAGTCAAATTAGACATCCGATCAAGGAAAAATTCCTAGAACTGATATACTGTTTTAAATATAATGTCATAAGACCTCAAATGCCAAAATTCAGCTTTATGGGAATTTTTCCTGAGTTTTGCCGTTTTTCGTCTAATTTGACTTAGTCCAAATAACCAGTACCTTTCCTGAGATGATAAACCCTAAGGTATAATAAGTAAAACGAACCTCATCTTCGATTTCACAAGCATTTATTTATTTATTTATGGGAAACTAACAGTACATATAAAGAGATTGAACAGTATAGAGACCATCTTACAAGTTTCCACAGAATTAACATGTTGTGTATTAACATAAAGCAATAATAACTTGAGTTATATAATTAAATACAAAAAAGTGAAAGTTTTAAGTTATGGACAAACTATGAGAGTCAAAAAATTAGAGGTAAAAGGGGAATAAGGAATGGATAGGAAAGGACAAATCTACTTAATAAAAAGGACAAGAGATAAGAAAAAAAAGAAGTGTAAAAGATATATGTACAGCACAAAGATATCAGATCAATACATCTGCATATATATATATATATATATTATATATATATATATATATATATATATATATATAATATATATATATAGTAAAAAAGGAACTTCTGGACTCCCTCGCGTTTTCTGTAAATGATGACGAAGGCCGTGTCGAAACGTCGGCCTGGTCTTCTCACGGAGACCATTTACAGAAAAAAGCGAAGGGAGTCCAGAAGTTCCTTTGTTACATACAATAACGCTCGCGGAAACCTCAAGCAAAACCCATATATATATATATATATATATATATATATACGAGGTCTGGACAAGTAGCCGAGTAATAGTCACTACTGAGAAATTTGTGCGTAACAAGGTCAGCCCCCCCCCAAGGCCAGAAGCCCTTAAATTCATACTATAAGGTAGATCCGGCTCTGTTCCCAGCCAAAGTAAACTGGCCACAACGGTATTATCACATGATGTGTTGTGAGGCAACCCTGCAATCAGCCGATCGCGATCTGTAATTGAATTTATCGCCCGCAAAGAACACGACTGCTCGCGTGTGTAATAAACAGGGTTGCCATATAATAAATATCTATATATTATCACCGATTCAAATGAAACGCTTGTAAATAATTAGACTTTCATTAAAATAAAGACACAAACTTTAGCTGGATCCCGATTTTGTAATTCCCACTAATTTTTGGTTCACTAAAAAGTTCTACTCTACTCTACTGGTAATGCTTTGCACAGCTTTGTTTATCGCACGGACTCACAGTTCGCTATATTTTCACTCGGTTATATGGTAATTTATAATAACTCGATTTCTCGATCCTTCTGCTATATATTCGCGTATGCGACCGGCTTCCAGATCTTTCTGAAACATTCTAAATCGTTCAGACTATTCGGAAATCTTCGATTACGTGCATTTCTTCTAGATTTTAGAACATGTGGTAGTATGTATAATATAAAAAAACATACATTTTCATTCTCCACTTTTACGTATTTCAATATAAGCTTCCCATTCCAGGAGTTCTGTGTTAAATTCCAAGTGAAGCATGTACGTATGCGACCTTTCTGGCCAACGTTTTGGATGCTCTTGCGAGGTCCATTATCAGGGTTGATATAGCATACAGCTTGAAATACTTTGAAAACAAAGCAAGCAGCTTTAGATACAACGAGATCAATAACTTCGGCCAGAAAGGTCTGATATATACGGCGGAATATCCCAGAAAACACACAGAAAAGGCACGGATATCAAATAACACAAAATAATTAGTGCATGTACTCATGCAAGCGCGGTAGGAGTTATAATTCTGCTAACAAAAACATTCTTAAAAAAACAATCGAAACATTCGTGAACTCGCACGTAAACAGAATCTGACATTTGACAAGAATTCAATATGACTTCATTAGCGGTAGTAAAAATACAACCCACATACGAAACAAGGCGTGCAAGTAAACATATATACAACTTCCAAATTTGATAGATGTTGTAGTCTATCATTGGTGGAATTGTGAACATTGCATTGTGTAAAGTGATCACTTAAGTCAGCCGTACGATAGGTATGAGTATAGCCACATGAACAAACAAAAATACTTCCATACCTACTATCCAATATAAAGGATAGTTTCGTCTCTGTCAGACACCTATGATATATCTTGATTAACGATGTCCCCTTGTGGATAAAATATAGTATTGTGTTCTTGAAAAATTTGAACATATTCATTCAAAATATTCTGAAGAAAGGCAGAAGAGCATAAAAAACCTTAACTAGAAGAATCTCTTTTCGTCTTTTGAATGATTATTTTTTTGTCTTTTATTCGCAGGAAGTCGTACCAACTTACAGCCCGTGTGGCAACCTTGATTTTTGTTTTAATTTCTCGACCTACAAGCATATTTGAGTCATCCAACACGACACGTCAGGTGAGATACTGCCACACACGTTCAGCTATCACGGCACCCAATCAACCCGACGATGGTAATCTGGCTTGAACAGTAATAGGGGGTAGATTGAGGGTGTTTACACTGGGAAATGGCAGTAATTATATAGAGATTGATTAGGGGTCGTTAGGTAATTGCAATCTGAATCTAGGTTATGTCATTGATTTTTCAATAATGTACACGAACATCGTACTTTCACCCAAAATTATTATTGTGAAATTCCATCTTCAAAATTTTAGTATATCCAGGTACTGAGTACTGACTAAGATGAATTAATGTATATAGTAGGTAGGGACATGATATCGAATAGAAAGTATCGATACTGTACTCATGAGTAGTATCGGAAAAAATATCGTACTCGTAAAAGTATCGAAACAAAAGTATCGATACTCCAAAGTATCGAGTAAAAAAAAGGTCAAGTCCCGGGATTCGCAATAATTTTAGAGTATAAATAAAACTATAAATATAAAAATAAAACGTGTTATTTATATTAAATTATTATAGTAATATGAATAACATTTTTCATTGTGTTGGTGAGACGCACTTTAGGTCTCGATATATTTTTCTGTTTATAATATTTCGTCGCATTCCGCACTCAATTGTTTATTTACCTATTCTTTATTTGTTCTAAAACATTCTACAAGAATCGTGGAACAGTTTAAGATAAATAAATCGTAAATCTTCCGTGTGATATTTATTTATTTATTTACATATATATGGCTTTAAAGTCTTTTACTTTATAATTTGTACAAAGTTGATAAACAATACACAGTAGAAATAATATATAAAAGTACAAATGTGAACATAAATTATTTAGAAACATAGTTAAGAACAATATAGATGTAGAATTAAAGGGGACAATAAAACAATAACAGTAACTCGATGAAATTAGAAATATAAATAATAATTTTACACAATATATTCAATGAAATTAAATTTAGAAATAGTAATTTTATATAATAAGCGATTCAATAGGCAATATAATAAATTATAGATGAATAAATAAAACAATAAATATTAATTCAATGAAGACAATAGAGAGTAAAAATATTTTTAGAAATAATAATTATATTAAAAGGCGAGTTAACCAAAAAATATATATTTATGCGCGTATATGTTATATTTCTGCATTAACCCTGCTATGGACAAAAATTGATGACATTAGAGTGATAGACGAATTAAATAATATATAATTTATCAGTCAATTTATTATTGTCAAAACACACGCCGACGATTTTGTACATATATTTAACTATATGTACAAAATTATATAGTATGTAGTAGTACCTATATGACAACACATGATTGTATAATACATATATTTATCTTTTATTAATATTATTTTATCAACATATCACGTGACACGGGATCCCGGGAACGATCCAGAGCTGTGAATCGAATCCCGGGAATAGAAAAACCCTAGTACCTACACAGGACATTCTTTCTTTTCGGAAAATAGCATAATGTAAATCGTTTAAACTCTGAATTAACTGCCGGTAATTATGAAGGTGTCAAAAACTATCGCATTGTGCTGTGATATAAAAAAACGAATTGAATTTATTTTTAATAAAAGCAAATCGTTACATATTGATATTTATTTTACACGAATATTAGATACTAGCTGTACACCAGAAAAAATCACAGGGAGGCGTAAATTAATGTTTCGCGTCTTGGCTAAGCCCGTCTTTCACAATGTAGTAAATATAGTATATTTTTGACGCGTCACAGAGAAGCGATGGTGGCTGTGTCGTCTAGTCGCCGCGCTGAGGTCTGCACGTTCAAGGTTCGAGTCTCTCTTCCGCCGTGTTATTAAATTTTTATCCGTGAATTCGAGGAAGTTACAGACTTACGGGACAGATAGACAGCGAAATTATTATATTTAGAATACTAGCTTTAACACGTCAAAAATGACGTACTTTTTAATATATATTTCGTGCTATAATTATTAAACAAATGCTATAATTATTGTAAAAAGTAGTATTGTAAATAGTATAGAATTGTAAAGCGTAAGATCTATTATGTATTATATTATAGATTGAACCATGAAATAGATTATATCATAGATTAATAAGTATTATAGTGTTGTAGATTTTATAATAGTAAGTTATTATGGATAGTACATAAGCAATAGAATAGTACATAAGTAATAGATTGTATGTAGATGTAAATGTAAATATCTAAGTTATTATGGATAGTACATAAATAATAGATTGTAGAACGTAAAGTGTAAAATACTAGTTAATATATTGCGATCCTATAGCAATATATACAGTAGTGTTATGTTAACTAACTTAAGAAATAAAATAAAAAGACCACACGGTATAGCAGGCAATGTCTATGAAACTTCATCGACAGTTATTCAGAGGAAGACCAAAGAACTCCTGGGTGATTTAATGACCCAAAATCCTGCGGAGAAATGGCTTGAATGAAAGCGTGAAAAGCAGACTCTAATAGCCTACCTAGGCAATGAGTTGGGACAGTGTAATTAAGAAGGTAGATTACTTCCAACTATGAAAATAAACATAATCAACACAATTGCTGGACAGGTCTGATGAAAGTTTCCATCAATAGTCCACATCGCGAGTGCGATGTATCCTGTCAATTGGTGGTAAATAAATAATTTTCGCTGTTTTGTTACCCTGGAAAAAGTACTTTGATCGGAATACTGCTAAAAGTTTAAAAGTGCGCTAAATTTATAACTTACGTAGCTATTTAAAAGATGTCGGAAGGCTCGTAAACAAAAATTTTGATTGCAATTTTTGAAAATAGGTTTTGCCGACATTTCATAGATGGCGACGCGTTCTACATAATATTAGAATTAAGAAAACAAAAAGCAGCAGAATATACCTACAGGGTTATTTGGAAAACATTAATAACCTCGCAGGACTATATTCCTGCCTTGATTATGAGTCGAAAATGTTCAAGTAGCGATGACCTAATATCAATAGTTATCGAGTTATGCAATATCAAATATTGCATTTATTTTCAATATCTCTGATTTATTTTTTATAAAACGTTGAAGAATCATTACAGTAACTCATATCGATTATGAAAAGTTAATTCGTTTTTATACAAGTTAAATAAAATGATAAAAACCCTGAAAAAGTTACAATTGGAATGTTTTCCAATTGGAATTGGAAGTTTTTATATTATTTTATTTGACTTGTATTAAAGGGAATGAATTTTTCATACAATAAGCTCTTCACATGCTTTGCTGTCATTTCATTTGGTAGGTTGTCTTGAAATGAATTGCGAATCCAGTTCATTCTGTCAAACTTTTTCATCTCTTTGTCGAAGTAGGCGTTAAAGTTATTTTTAAACTCTGTTAAATGAGTGAAAATTGCATAGACTACATTGATATCTGGTTGCAATTCGATTTATATAACTCCTGTGTGTTGATGGTGTAACGTAGGTCTACATGTCATAGAAAATATGAAATATCTACCTTATTTACGAAAACTAAAACGTCACATTTTTTTGTAATCATCGAATAGACTTTCACACCAGAATAGAATTTTCACATCACAAAATGACTAAATTAAACCGTTAGGAATGTATGGATTTTTTAATTAAAAAATATTTATTTATTACTTTCGTATTTTCGACCAGTGTATAAAAGAGAGCAGAATATTGCACGTCGCAGTTAAATCGAGCAAGAAAGAGCGCGACAATACTACACATTTCATGTAGGACAGAGATGGCGGTTGCTTGGGTTTCGGTGAAAGAGAAAAAAATATCGAAAGAGCCGGGTAGAGTCGCGTATCATGTGTTAGACAAAGACGGACTGCAGTCGCCGCATTGTTGAATTTAGTTGGTAATGGTACGTCGGCATGGGCGCACGCAAATTCGATATGCCATGATTTTATGATAAATTACTAAAATAATGCAAATATGTAAGTTTACCTTACATAATTATATGAAAGACCTTTAAAAGGTCTTATCTGTATTGAAAAAATATTTTTTTTACTACATATTAACAAATATGTCGATTTTTACTCATGTAACACTGTATTACACCACCGTTCCCGAAGGTATTTTTAAGCACAGTTTTTTAAGAGTTAATAAACACGACACGACCCGGACGAGACGTGTTGCGACTGCGACCCATAGTTTGGGAAATACTGATCTAAGGTGTTCTTTTATTCATAAATTCAACTTAAGAATACGGCTTACCTTTCGACATTTTAAAAATATCGATAGCGCGCATTCTCTTGTAGCATTGATTTTGTGAGGTCTTGCATCATAAATCAATCTACAAACGTGTAAAACAAGATTCCGAACATTGATGTAAACCTCGTGTCAGATTTTGATGTAAATCTGACATCAAATTGGCAACGTCATTAACTGGACAGGTCCAGATAAATTGGCTTTGTGAGTACCATTGTTGATTTGTGGATATTTATGGCACAACATTATGTATGCAAATTGCTCTCAATTTATTGAATTGAAATTGACAGCGATTGGTGCGGTGGAGCTTTTACTGTTTTTGCTGAACCACAAAGGGTATAAATAATGTGATTAATTTTATATTTTTTAATAAAATTGCTATCAATACTTTAAAGAAGCTTGATTGGTTGCATTGAAATCAAATGTTAATATAGTATGTTTTTTTTAGATATATAGGACTTGAAATGAAATAAAACTCATGAAAATCGTGGTAATGGCGGTGGCATTGGCTTTGTTGGAAAGATAATTTTATATCATTGATGTTTAAATATGATAACGATACCACGATTTTTGAAATAAATTTAATAATAATAAATTTAAAACTAAATACCGCAAAAATATAATATGGGTGTTTTTCAACTGTGTATAATTTTATATTCCGTGGGTGATAACTTTAATTTACACAACTAACTAACTGTCACGTCATTTCACCGCAGGGGTAGGCAGAGATGATAAAACGCCATATTCTTCTATCTTGACACACCACACACCACACCAAACATCTTTTCATACATGTTCTACGGTTGTTGAGGCTTTTCACACATCAGAGTTGATACTGGAACGTCATTATGTACCGCGTACCGCTAGTCTTGCTTCCTTTGACAGATTCTTATTAATTGCATTTAGAGCACCATTTACTTTGTTACCCGCAGTCACTCTCCTTTCGATATCGTTCTCAGCCTTGCCGTCTCTACTAAACATACGTACTTCCCAAATACACAATCGTTCACTTGTTCCAAGCATTCGTTGTTTACAATTAAATCACACATAGTCACATTTTCATCTCTCTCGAAAACCATCACTTTCAATTTGCTAAAATTCATTAGACAGTATTTTATTTACAACAATATTTCTTAATGTGGTGTATTTTTTAAAGAATTATTTAGTAATTTTTCTTACGCTTCAGCGGGCCAAATGCTAACACATCACAAAACAACCGGGCTTAAGTAAATCACACAGATTAATTGTGGCCTCACCGGGAATCGAACCTGGAACCCGCGGTGTGAAAAGTCAGTGTCATGCGAGGGCCGCCAATGTATGTACATAATGTATTCTTAATATATAACGTATACCTACTGTAATGTATTCGTTCACATAAACTGCGTAATGTGCGGTTTTGCAAAATGCCTGTAAAAGATTAAAATGATTAAAAATTTATATTATTATTAAAACAAAAAATAAATAACTTGGTGACAATTATTTTTATATTAGTAATGCATATTTTAACATTAGTGACGGACATTTTTACGTAGATAATGATGTATTTTGATGATTCTCATTAACACATATTTAGACTGATTCATTTATGTACGAACCAATCAATCATGGTCACTCCTGTCTCGACGAATGAAAATGTGGAATTAATGGAATTCATTTAAACGTCTTTAATTACTGCCGATTACAACGTGATTTGGGAAAGGAGGAATTTCAAAAATGACAACTCCCATTATCTGTCAGATGGTGGAAATGGAATTCAACATACCGACTGAAAGTCGACCAATGACATGCACCCGAAAGTTGCCAGAACATTATCACGATTGAGGTCTTTATGGCTGTCCAACAATACATTAATATTAAAGGAACCTACTTTAACAGGATGAAGAGATTAAAAATAATTGATTTTATGAATATTTAACCAATATTGTGGTTTAATTTAAGATCACAACTAAAATAATTTAATTCTAATATCGATACATTAAAAAATAAATATTTTTAATGAGATATATTACGCATATTTTGAATAAAATAATTTTATAATCATTTACTGAATATGAATAAGTGTTGCTCTCTGGATGTTATTTATTTTTAAATGATTCCAATATAAAAGATACCACAGGATATTTCACACGGAATTTCACCCATTATTGTTATGACTACCAAAAGAAGAAAGAAAAAAAATTTTTCAGGAGGTCAAGACCCACAAGGCGTTGTACAGCCATTTGAGATTTTATTTTATTTAAGACTTGATTTTGTAAATATGCATTGTTTGGTTTGTCTCTTTAAAAATGTTTTATAATTTTTATTTCTAGTTTTTTATTCGCTACTTGTATTGTATTTGTGTTTTAAATCTGTTCCTTATGAATTCGTTCATTATTTCTTAGGGCTGGTTTTATCAACTCGGTTTATGGCAATCGTTTATTTATTACATTTTTGTATATAAAATAACCATGAAGAGGAAAAGGAACTAGTAAATCACACCCATAGAACTCGGAAAATCACAAACAGGCTACTCAGTGTGAAAAAAATCAACAACTTTTACGGAGCAACAACAACAGAGAAAACAGTACCACGACTTTTCAATAAAATACCGGAGAACATCAAGAATATCACCCAACCTACAAAGAGAGGAAGGGAAATAAGGAAATTCCTACTAAATAACTCGACTCTGGAAACTTAGGCAAATCACAGTGTCTCATATAGTTGACTTCAATGCTTTTTTATTTTTATTTTGAGCTGTTCTTGTGTGATTTTTTATTTATCTTGATCTCAGTGATTCATATGGATGTTCATGTTTTTTTTATTATTTCTATTGGTTACCAAGTCTCGTTAATAAGTTTATTTTTAAGTTTTGTTATGTTCAAATATATAATCATCTTTTATTAAATTATACCTATAACCAAATGTGTAATTTACTTATGCAAGAAAATGGAAAAGATCTATAACAATAGAAAACATGTATAAATTTAATAAAAAAAAATTAAAGCATAGATTTTAACATCAATCAAACCGATTTCGTAAAAACACACGATTTAAACGAACTATTACTAGAATAATGCAGCCTTAAAAAATCGTAATCACATTGGGACAGTCATAATTAGAGCGAGCGAAGTTTTTCTTAAAGAATAAATCTTATCACGTCACTATTCTTTCTCCCCCGCGATGGTAATCACTGATAGTAGTTCAGAAAAAAACCCAATATCGTTGTTAAGCTGGAAGCTTTAAAAAAAACTTGAAGAGTGAAAGTTGTTCCACGCAGAAGGACTGCGGTAATTGCACTTTTATGCTAATGTGGTCAGATATGGATCAGCCGGTTATAAATATAAGATTGTGATGTCATGAGTCAGTGCAGTACTTAACTGCACGCTTGCAAGAAGACATCTCCATGTACTCTGCATCCATGCATTTGCTTTACGTCCATTTCCATGGAGTTATGTCCGCTGACAGGTCGTATACGCCAACTCAGATTCCTTCATCGTGTTCGATATTCCTCGATCACCCACGCATTGGACTCAAAACCTGATAAGACCAGGCAAAATTGCCCTTAACATCTTTGGTATTCCTTTCTTCTGTCTAGGGAGGAATTTCTTCGGGAATTGGGAGTGCGGATATAAAGCCCTCGGTTCTTCTTCTGGGTATTTATTGATTTTTAACAATTGATGCAGGTCGCGACAATTATGATAGCGGTTTTACATGTAACTCAAATAGTATACGCTCTCGTGCTGGTTATTCTCTAAGAGGCCGCGCCCGGATTGCGCATCCCTTTTTAATCCCATTCACTCTCTCTATCTCCCCTCTCTTTCATTCACACCAACAGACATCTATCTAGACATATTACAATATGCATGTATCATGATTCATGACCCTAGAGCCCTCAGCGAACCATGGTCATGTCAAGGCTGAACGGCAAACCACTCTCCCTCTGGTCTCAGACTTGTCAGTAGCTTTCAGCTCACTCCGTTCTACCGTGACAATCACCGAAAGTAGGCGTGTCCGTTTTATAAATTTAGGTATATCTACATATCTAAATATATAAAATGTATATAAATGCGTATACATATATTTGGGAATTGAAGAACTTTGTGAACACGATAACTACTGCAGTTCATTTCTGATTTTGAGAATTTTTTATGATAAATTGTCCTTGTGCATACTTATCTCGGCTAAGTTTGTAAGCCATCCTGAAAAAAACCTACTATTTATTTAAGTTAACACCTAATATATAAAATATTTATAATCTATGATTTAAATACATGTAAATGAAAATCAGTGCTCTTCATAAAATTGGAATTTGACAATCGAACATTTTTGAATTTGCCGTGCAAATTCATAAACAATTGACAATCGACGATACTTCATCTGTTGCGTGAATTATTGAGATAATTATGTTTTTGATAAAATGCAGGTGAATGATTGACGTATAATGGTGAAAGTTAATTAATTAGTTAATTTGTGAAATAAAAGCTTTCATGTTGTTTCTCTTTTCAGGTATAACGTGTACTTTTGTTATTTTCAAATTCTTATGTAAAATATGATGATATTTGGATTATTAATATAATTTTCTTTTTAGTGCAACACAATACAGTTTTTATTTCCACATAACCAACAAATACTTAGAAAACCACATTATATACATTTGATTGACAATGCTACTCATACAGAAAATTAATTGAAAAAACAAGTATCTTAAGAGTTAATTAAATTATAACCCGATTAACCTGAAATTATATTTTCTTAATTTACATTAAACTAAACATTGTACTGTAAGGTAGTGTGTTGAGTTATTTTCTCTCTACTATTGTTTCGATGGGAGCAATCCGTCTCATCATCAGATGTAATTAATAACACCTATGACGAAAAGAAGAACTGATTCTCCCGAAACTACTGTAGTTACAAAATAATCATTGCTGTTCAATCAATGAACATGGTCTTCTTGCGAAACCGGCCAAGTCCCAGGTAATTATAGTTGGTAGCTCGCGTGCATTGAAAAATTCAACGTTCCCATCAATTTACATCAACAATCAGTGTATATTGTATGCTAAAGTTGTGAAAAAACTAGGCGTCTTAATTATTGATGCAGATCTTCCATGGCATGAATATATTCCACATGTCAGAAAAAAAATATTTAAGGTACAGTATTCATTCCAATTCACTGTAAAGTACGCACTTCTCTACTCCTACCTCTGCTGATGATGCTGATGTGTGTTATCTGGATGACAATGAAGAGCATCTCATCAATTGGAAAGCTTTCAAAACGCATGTATCTGTTTCATATTCAACCTGAAAAAATTGCATCACGTCTCATCTTTCTGCAATCTTTTCCATTGGCCCAAAGCCAGACAAGCCACAACATCCATGTTTTATTTCTATTATATTATTTTTTTCAATAGAGATGCGAACACGGAATACGTGTTATATCAATATTCTTACTATTTTCAAACTAAGCTAAACGCTTGTGATATGAAAATAGGACTAACTTGCTAGGCTGGAGTGAGGTTTGAACCCGAGAGGCGAGTGTCCTAACCACAAGAGCAACAAGCTACTCTTGTGTATTTTTTTATCCTTTAAAATGGCATTTTTTATCCTTTAAAATGTCCTTTTTTATCTTCACAAACCTCAGTAAGTATCTGAAATCATAATTAAATTTTCTATATAATCATGGCTTCCACGCCTTTAGCTGAGAGTGCTTCACTATCAATCCCCATTCAAAATACTGAATTTTTCAGCTCCCCGTTCCAAGTGCAGTCGACTAGGGTGTGAAATCAACTACACACAGACATCAAAGACCATATCTGATTAAGAGCAAATTTATATTCTCATAATTGGCAGTAAACCAGCTATTGTAAAAATAACATAACGTGTGTAGTACAAAGATTTTTTTTTTTATGAATTAAAATAATCGTGAGACACCAAAAAGTTACTGTCATATTAATTAATAATAATATTTTCTTAGTGACAAAATATATATTACAAGCTGTGTCCGTAGCTTCGCCCCCGTGGAATTCAGTTTGAGACTGTAAGAGTATCAGTGAAAAATCAATATAATCTAAACTACTCGTCCAAACAATGTTGTGTGAATGAAAATTTTTATCTACATAAAATTTTCCTGGCGACAAGCAAATTTATTTTGATAAGAATTTAACATTGCATACTTAAATTACCCTCGAGAGATTAAAATTAATTTTAAATATATACTTTATTCATATTTAATCAATTTGTATATTGACCTTAACATATAGATGAATACCGTCGTGGACTTTTTTATAGAACTTTTTGAGTTCTACAACTTCTTTAAAGAAAAAGAAAGTATTTAAATATCAATATAATTAAACTAATTAACTTTGTTTATCATCACTAAAATTTATTTGGTAAAACCAATCGGTTTCGGAAACGACGTTCCTTCGTCAGGGTATATATACCCTGTTAATTAGTTAACAAAGTTAACAACATTAATTAGTTAACAAAGTTAACAAAATTAATTAACAAAGTTAATTAGTTTAATTATATTCATAATGAATAACCACAAAGTTATACCAAAATACAACAGTATTTAAATATCTTTTACCATTAAGGCAGCGTTCGGAAAAAACGCATCGCTCGACCATTTTTTCGTTGGCTTTAGATATAATTAGGTCACCACGAAAAACCCTTTTCATTTAACGGGATAAATATACAGCCTATAACTACCAGGAAAGTACATTTTAAGTATTGGTGAAAGAATTTTTGAAATCGGAGAGTTTCGGAGATTATCTCCTACATCCAAACCTACAAACTTGACCTCTTTATACAATAGTAGTTGTAGTATAGTATAGTAGTAGTATAAATAGATATAGATGTATTTTCAAGAAGGCAGTTTAACACGGGAGATAACCTATTATAATGCGTTGATCGAAAAGCATCTGCTGGGAACACTATATAAGGAAGTAGTCCACTTTGGCATGGGTTTACTGATAAAAAATTATAGAGAGAATATTAATTGTATCTAAAAAATCGACGCGTGAGCTGGTTTGAAACCTAATAGATTTTTTTTCAGCATACTTGACACGTGAAGAAATGATGATTTTATCATAAAAAGCACTGGAGGCATTATTCATTGAAACTTGTTGCTTTGATCTGTCGTCGTACCCTTATTAGGCGGCGTATTTTAATAATTTCAAGCCGACCATTGAATAATTATACTAATCCATATTTATATACAAAACCTTGAAACGTTACTAATCACTTCACGGTGTAATTAGTTGTAAATAATATTCAATATATTTTTAAAAATCTGTTTTTACTTGTATTAAGATTTTTTTATTGATCAGCTAAATCAAACCGGGAAAGAATGCTTTGCATTCTTCATTTAATGGATATGTTTATTATTAAAAACAAAACAAAATAGAGAGATTACAATAAAGACAGTCATGGTTATTTATACTGTTCATTAGGAATATAGGAAAGAAATGCATTGAATTGAATTTATTTTTGACATTAAAAAAATTTCGTTTATTAGAAAACGCTTGCTTACCCTTTTGTGTAGGTAAGTGCTAAGAATGTATTATTATTTTTTTAATTCAAATTTTTGTGTTGTTAGCGTTTAGTTACTAAATCTCCAAAAAAAGTTCTTAAATTACCAATCGGGGCGTTAATCTATGGTTAATGGAGTGCATAAAATATGCACACAAAACAGAATTATGAATAATTTTTTCCATAGTTAAAGACATTTTTACTTCAATAATCAAAATAATAGATATTATTACTTAAACATAAATACAAAAAGATCAAAATCCTAGTCGGAATTCCTGATTTTAGCTATTTAATCAAGACGCAACGTATTTAAGGCAAAATACACAGTGCCTTGATTAAATAGTTGAAATCAGAAATTTAAAATAGGTTTTTAAATTTTTTGTATTAATTAAAAAATAATAATATCTATTCTTTTAATTTATTCAAGTAAAAAAGTGGTCAACTATGTATAAAGGGTTAAAAAACACACAAAAATATTATTTAAAAGCATTGCATTTTAAATCAAAAATTGCAAGTAAACGAACTGATTAATTTATATCAATTAAACTGATTTAAGATAATTGTTGACTTTGTAAATATTGAAAAGAAAAGACATGTTACGTCCATACAGTCCCATTGGGCCCACAAAATGAATAAATTTTCTTCCTTGTTAAAACATCGTAGGTGTAGTTATTTATTATTTGTTTAAATAATACCTAATATATTTCCTTACAAAAATATAATAAAAACGCAAAAGAAGATATGAGAAAAAATTGTAAATTTTGCTCACTTTGCCTGATGACCGCCTTCAGAATTCCAAAATATTTCGTTTCATACCACCATACCTAGAAATTGCATTGAATATTCTGATGTTTTTTTTATTTATTTATGCTTCAAAAGAACATGAGGCTTAATTACAGAAGCAAAACACGTCACAAAACATCCAGGCTTGAGTAAATCACATAGATTAATTGTGCCTCACCGGGAATCGAACCCTGAACCCTCGGTGTGAGAAGCCATTTTTATACCCACTGGGCTACGAGGGCCGCCTCGTGGTCCAGTTTATTGTAAGTGTTGTTAGTAAAATAGTTCAGGATTTAAATTGCATTTAAAATAACCATTTTTAGGAATGGTATAAAATTAAATATCATAGAGTAACCCACTGGAAAAAACTTCAAATACAGCTAAATTGATAGTTTGATCTTTTTAACAGCAAAAAAATTTATGCATATTTTCGCAAAAATATGAAAATACAAGATTAAAAAATGAAATTATTTTGTTCGGGAAGCTTCATTGAAACAGATTTCGATCTCAGAGAGTATTTCAAGTAGAAAACTCTTAAAAATCTTCTTCGTGGACACGAAATATGCATCTTGCAGGATAAATCAGTATGAAAAAAAAAGATTAGGTAAGTACTTATAGTTCGTTGCGTTTCAACAAAACAAAATTTATTTCATAATCAATAAACTTGTACAATATGATGGCTACCTTCCATACATGTTCACACGTCAATTAAAAACGTTGGCATTTTATTATTGGCAATGAATTTCATATTCAAATTTAAAAACTAGGGTGGTTACGCTCTACTTAATTTTATTTGTTCATTATATATTTGTAATTTTTTAGGATGGCAACCTTTATTCTTCCAAAATTGCAACACACAGAACACAGTGCCAGACTTGTGAAATTCGAAAGTCGCGTGTTAAATTTGCGTTTATAATATTCTTTAATCTAACGAATTAAAGAAGTTTTTTTATATGAGATAGTTACTGTTCTCTATTTTAAACAAATAAGGCTAAATCCAAGATTATAGTCCCATTGCATATACAACAAAAATGATTATTTCACTATATTATTGAATGGGCTAGTAACAAAATGAAAGATAATTTACGTTTAAAAAGTAAGTATTAAATAAGATATTACACTTAAAAGTTTCGAAAAATGCACTGCATATTTTGACATTTCATAGGCAATTTATGAGGTTAGGTTAGGTTATAAGGTTTGGTTAGGTTAGGTTATTAGGTTTGGTTTGTTTAATTTAGATTACGATTATTTTAGTTAGATTAAATTAACAGGACATTAAATTATATAGTGAAATACTTATTTTCATTGTATGAACAACGGGACCATATTCTTGGATTATTCCACAAATAAGTACTCAAATAAGATTAGTGTTACATATTTGCACTAACCCAGATTTCAAGGCGTAATTGTACCGTCAAATGGTGACAATATCTGATCGCCATGGCGCAATGGTTCGTGAGATGTCATTCGATATATTAGCCGTCGGATTTACGTTGGTGGAAATGTCCATAAAATACAGGTGAGATTCTAACACATTTATAGACAATTATAGCCATAAGCGTTCAAATAAATATTTCTAGAAGGTTGACGTGCGAACGCTGTGCTAATGTGTTTGATGATGCATGCGTCGTATTCAGTAGGTATATTAATGTGTAATTCAATTGCATTTATGATTATTCAACAATTTTCTCATATCATTGAACGCATTTCCGTCATTTACAATAAGTAGGTAACACGATTGGCAATTATTTTCGGTGAATGTGTTTTAGATATATATTTGATTCTTTTTACACGATTTTATATGGCTTCACTTGTCTTTTTGTTTTTCTCAAAATTAAAAATCAAAATATCAATATCTTTCCGAAGAGCTCTGAATCTTTCAGCATTGGCATATTTCCTGTGACAATGTAAAGTTCCATTGTTTCCACTATGATTTTTCTGATTTGTTGAGAGATATTTATTTTTTAATATTACATATAGAGGGAAAAAATAAATAAATACACAAACAATATTATTTTAACGTTTCTAGTCATGTTGAGTATTATTTATCGAAAAAATATTTACTCGTAATATCAAATTTTCTATAAGGCTGTTTTTGTCACCAATTGAAAAAATTCTAATAATTAATTATCTGCCCGACACATTCTAGTTAGTTTGTTGTTAAAATTATTCTTGTAATCCGAAGCAAGCTTAGCGTATTCTCAAACAATTTTTTTGTGTTGTTATTTTTTGAATATCGGGCATAATTATTAAATACTATTATCGTACTTCTTTTTTTTTAAGATCTAGTATCCTCGGTATAGTCGAGTTTCCTCATTTCAAAAATGAAATCAAAATAATTGGGTCATAAGTATTAACAATGTTATTATATTTTAAAGTTTCGCATTTTCATAATAAATCGTAGAATCTGAACAAAACAATGAAATTTTAAATACAGTAAAGTTTAATTATTAATCATTCCCAATAATAATAATTTCTAATATCTGTTCGTAACTTCCTATCTAATAGCTGATCTCATTTCGTTTTCAAAATAAGTATCATTTAAAAATTGTTATCAATTATTAAATAAAATGAAAACGTTGACATTATGCTTTTTTTATGAAATGCTTTGAATTAACTTTTTAAAAATATTTTAGTTATCAATAATAAAAATATATCGACATAAAAATATTCGCTACTAACGTTACCAAAGGGCTCAAATAATAATGAGGTGAGGTTATAAGAAGCAAAAAAGGCATAATTTTTTTTTTAATAATGTCCATCACTAACGTTATCAAGACGCTACGCTACTCTAGCGCGATAGCGCAATTCTCACAGTCTTAACTCGCGTGATATATAAAATCAAAGTACGTCTTTTTGACGAGTTAGAAACGATATGTACCTTTCGTATTTTGAACTTCCAAAAAGTAGACGTCATTTGGTTATCTGTAATTTATGTTTGAAAAGTATTTAAAAATGTCAAAATCGGATGACCAGATAGCTGCACACACGGTCTCGCATAAGTTACCTTATGATTGTTTACATTCCTTTATGTTACCTTACTTTAATTTAGATAATCTGCGTTGGTTTGAAAATGAATTTATAGTCAAAAATTTCTTCAATATTTTTTTTCAATTATCTAAAAATTGCACTACACACATATTGATTAATGCTTTTGTCATGCTATAGTTTTGAGTATTTGCAGTCCCTCTCATCATGAGGTACTAATTAGGTAAATTAAAGCTAGGCTAAATAGATATTGGAAGGAGGGAGGGGTATTTTCAGTCATTATTGTCAATATGGAAAGTAGGGAAATGTATTAGGGAAAGTGATGTTAATAGCGTATAATAATTTAAATTTCTTACAAGCTTTTTATCTCTTTATTTGAATTTTTCTTACTTGATATAAGTTGTTTTAATTATAGTCCTGCGATTTACAGGAAATATTAACGCGTGTCAATGGCTCTACGAGGAATGGTTCTCGAACGCCGTGGGAAGGTAATGAATAAGTTTTAGATTGGGACTGTCGAAAGAATGTTTGTTTCAATTATTCTTTCAACAATCACAATCTAAAAATGAAAAATTTAAGAGAAGTTATTATTTTTCTGTCCTTTATTACTTACTATTCATATTTTGGATTCTTATTTAATTTTCATATTTAGGATTCTTATTTAATTTTCATATTTAGGTCACTTGCAAAAAGGCCAATATATGTAGTTTTGGTCCTAATTTTCACAAGTTTTTTCTGGCATATTAATTTTACAAATTTAAAATTTTTGGGGTATTCTGCCGTGTTTCTACGAACTTTCTGACTGATGTTTCAACAACGTATCATAACTGATGATGAACCCTGCAATGGGATCCGAAACGTCGGGCAGAAAGGCAAATCATAATATTGAATATATAAGTTTCTGAACGGCCAACAACATTAATATATTAATTTTAGTTTTGGATATTAGAAGAATTTGACGACATTGATATTGTTTTAACGTGAGTTACGTGTGCGCGGGAAATGATTTGTAATTTTACTTGAAATAGATTCATTCAAACATATTTTACGCCAAAAAGTATTTCATGTGAACATTGTGCAGAGTGGTTTAAATGACTATTAATATGTTCTCTTAAGTTTTTCTATTACTTAGTAATAATTAATAATCTATTGATTGATTACGATTACTGGGATTTAGCGGAATGGTGATTGATCTGTGTAGTATGCATATTTTGTGAATGGGTTTTTACATAATATGTAATGAGAAAAACAGGTGATCACTTTCATATGAAATTGCTTTAATATCTTTTTGACTATTTTCATAAGAATATTTTACAAAATTATAAAGCGCCGAGAAAACATATAAACATAAAATACAACTGTACTAGTACAAAACAAAAAATAAAATCATAAAATACATATAAAAAAATATACACATTAACATAGAGAGACATCACATCGAACAAAACGAAATTATTAAATAAAATATAATAAAACGCGATCAATAGATAGAATTTATTTAGATTTTGGAAATATAATACAATAATGAGAAGTGCTCCGTGCGGACTAGCGCGTGAGTCCCGCCATTGCTTTAGTAAAGAGACTCCGAAGGAACATCGCAGGCCAGGAGGCCTCGGAGGATAGTCCTCATCGCTCGAGCAGTTTAGGAGGACGCGACGAAACATCCACCGCTTTCGATAAGTGAGGCATCCTCCGAGTGTAGTAAGACTGCGACAAGTTTAAGAGAAATCCAGGAAAGGTTCGAGAGATTCGGAAAAGAGGATATCTCGAAAGGATCGGAGGGACCCTACTGCGGAGGCGGAGCGGCCCCCGACGTATTTAACTATATATCACAATATTTGAAGGCGGCAGTGACAGTCGGAAGAGGTGGGAAGGAAGAAGACAGAGACAGGATAGAGAGTTACCAATGGCGGGCGGGGGCGTTGTGGGAGGCCAGCGCGCTGGCGGCGGCGTGCGCGGCGGCGTGCGCGGCTCTGGCCTGCGCCACCTCGGGGGTGTCCAGCACGTTCTGCCCGTCCTGGGACAGCGTGATCTGGGACGGGGCGGAGGCCCAGGACCTGTGCGCGGGCGCGGCCGCGGGGGCGGATTGCCACGACGGGGCGCCGTTCCAGGCTGGCTCGGGGTTGGCGCGGGCGGCGCTCTGGGCGGCTGCGTAGGCAGCGGCGTGGGCGGCTCTGGCCTGGGCCACCTCGGGTGTATCGGCGACGGCGTGGGCTGGGGCGGCGTTCCACTGCTGGGCAGGGGCGGCATTCCATTGCTGGGCGGGGGCGGCGTTCCATTGAGGGGCAGGGGCGGCGCTCCACTGCTGGGCGGGGGCGGCGCTCCATTGCTGGGCGGGTGCGGCGTTCCACTGCTGAGCGGGGGCGGCCTTGGCGGATCCCTGGGCGGCGGCGTGAGCGGCGAGGTGGGCGGCGCGGGCGTTGGCTACTTCGGGGGTGTCGAGGACGTGCTGGCCGTCGGCGGACAGCGCGATGTTGGCGGGAGCGTATTTACGTTGGGCGGGAGCGGCGTTCCATTCTTGGTGGGCGGGAGCGGCGTTCCACTGCTGCTGGACGGGAGCGGCGTTCCACTGCTGTTGGGCAGGGGCGGCGTTCCACTGCTGTTGGGCAGGGGCGGCCCTCCACTGCTGCTGGGCAGGGGCGTCGTAAGACTCCTGTTCCCAGCGGCTGTCGTAAGATCCGTCGTCGTTTCCGCCGTCGCGGCCGGCGACGCTTTGGGCCTGGGCGATGGCGGCGAGGTGGGCGGCGCGGGCGTTGGCTACTTCGGGGGTGTCCAGAACGTTATGGCCGTCGGCGCTGAGGACGATGTTGGCCGGAGCGGGTTGGCTGGCCCAGCTGTCGTAGGAGGGCGCGCACAGGGCGGGGGCGGCAATAGCCATGGCTACCAGGAATACAGTCTGCGTAGGAAAAAACAAATTGATGATTTCGTACATTGAGCATTGAAGAATGATTGAGAAATTACATTACAATTAGGCGCGTACAGTGAATACATTGAAGCGTGATATTTACGTAAATATATACGTTGAATAAAATTATAATAAAATATTTATCTGACAGACTATTAGATATAATAAACTTTAAATAATTGTGGTGTTTGTACTTGAGTCCGCCGAAGCGCCATTCGGGATATTCTCAACAGGTGCTACATCGATCTGCGTATCATAATAAGTTTTAGATTAGGACTATCGAAAGAATGATTCGTTTGAATTATGTGATTAGAAATTCACAGTCAAAAGTCTTGTATGCTAACAAATTACGATTGAAGATTTAGGATCGATACAAATATGTACGTAGTTTCAATTCAAGTACGTTTGTCTTTTGTGTGAAAAAAACTTTAATCGAAATATATTTATAGGGTTCTTTTTTGTAAATAATGTGAATCTGATGTTGCAGATATTAATAGACTGACTTGATTAATGTGCAAATTATTATTATGTGGAATATTTTGGGAATTACGTAAAGTAGATGTTTTTCTAGTTAAAAATACCGTATAGTACAACGAATTGGTTAAAAAGCATAAATATGTCAAAAAATGACTTCATCATGGTCAATTTTCCCAGTAAGCCTTCGATATGATTGTTTGATAATTCAACATTTAATGTGATGCATTCCATTGTGAACTCGTAAAGAGAGTTTTTTGTCGACAAAAATACCAGCATTTATTTACGAACAGAGAAGTAAACAAAATTATGTAAGCAAGGAAATATAATTTCATAATGATTTGTTTCATTTATCTGCGGAAGTAGAATGGTTCCTCGTTCCAAACAAATGCATTTAAAATATAC
This sequence comes from Agrypnia vestita, assembly GCA_016648135.1. NCBI lineage: Eukaryota > Metazoa > Arthropoda > Insecta > Trichoptera > Phryganeidae > Agrypnia > Agrypnia vestita. The sequence goes on from JADDOH010010379.1 coordinate 28,351, forward strand.
GATACGAAACCACATTAAAATTTCAACAAAAGTACGTTTTCTTTTAATCTCCTCAAGGTTGGCCCGAAATCCGACAGAGCATAAACGCGGGCAGTAAATTTCGATCGGAATTCGCGCACGATTTTCAAATTTCGATCGGTGCTCTCCATTGTTTTTATTGTGGCAGCGGAAAACTGTCCGGTTGGCCATGAGACACTTGCGCGCGGCCAGGCATGCTCGGGTTGGCAGATCTGCCGGTCGGTGCGCAGGCGTGGTCCCGTCGGCGCGGGAAATTGAAAGCAAGGTTAGGTGACACATTCTTAAATGTCAGACCGACATTAGGAACTTGCTTTGCGGCGCGGTAATTGTCTCACATTACGCCATATTGCGTGTCTCCGCATTTATATTTTGCGACGATTACGAAAATGTGCGTATTGAACGTGGACTTGGCTTGATACGAAATTTGCGTCACTCCGATGACAGATAACGCGTGTTTATAAATTAAGGCAGTTGAGAATTTTTTTAAACATAAATAGGTTCTTATTTATTAAATAATATGTACATTTGTACGTGGGCATTCTAAGAACAAAGGGACGGACGAAATAAATAATGAAGTCATTTCTTTCATAAAATTTTTTAGGCTATTGAAATTTAAAAAAAAACATAGTTAGGTACTTATATAATCATAAAGATTTAAATGTATGAGGAGATTTAAATCTTTATCAGTATGCAAGTACCTAAAAACAAAGGGACAGATAAGACAATTGGTAGGTTATTTATGTTTTAAAATTCTTTAGGGAATTAATAATGTTTTTTAAAAACGACGGTAGGTACCTACCTACTGAAAAAGATTTCAATAACGCGGAAATTTTAAGAACAAAGGATTATAAATGAAGTAGTTTATTTCCTAAAGTTCTTCAAGATATTTAGCACTATTTCAAAACACGTGTAGGTACCTACTTGCCTACTGTAAATGTTTAATGTAGATGGTTAGGTACTTATAAGAACAAAGGGACGGATATGATGATTAATTAATTACAATTATTTATTTCCTGAATGATTTTAAAGGTATTTTTTATGCGTACCGTATTTATCATAAATTACATTTATTTTTATCAGAGTCGCTACGCCGTAAAATATATGCGCATATTTTTAAAAATCGTTTGACTTTGGAATGTTAAAAAATTGACATGATTCAAGGTAGGTACGCATAATGGGTATGGTCAGTAATTCAGGAAATGTTTATTAAAATAAAATAAATGCAATTATAATTCTATTTTGCGAAACAAAACATGGTACTTAAAAGTAATTGGAATCCGATATATTACAAATATTTTTGTTTGTACCAATAATATATTTTTAAAAATTATTAATTACACAACGAAGCTGTGAACGGTCACCTCTTCATGACCCATGTTAAGAGTCTTTTAGTACAAAATAGCATGCATAGGCAAGTAGTGTACATGCGCAGTATGCAAAGTGTCAAATGTTTGACTCAAACCGGAGTACGTATAACAATGCATATATAATATTTTAAAAAAATAAAAAAGATGATGCAAAAAACAAAAAAATCTAATCATAGATCAAAAATTATTTTAAACAAAGAAAAATCTTCATTAAAATATTCAATCTATTAAATTAAATCACGGATGAACGAAGCCCTTAAGTTTTTCCAAAAACACTTTTCACAAGAATTTTTTAAAACTTTTTCACATCGTGTCAAGTGCAAGTAGCGCGGCACTAAGTACAACGGCGGGAAGACGTGCACTGGAATAATTTACGACCGATCGGGAGCGGTCCGCCCCGTTTCCCCGGGGGTCGCATTTTGTCGGCTCCTCGCACTTGACACCGCGTGGGCGCATCGCGAAGCTTGTCAAATGTTGATAACTCACCGCGGTGTTCATTTTTCCGTTGCGTTTCTTCTCTCTTGTAATGCAAAAATATCCTTAGCACAAGCCTGTAGCGCTGCTGAACGATCAGAACTCGCTACCGCTCTATGTGTCTGTGTGCCCTGGTCGCAGGACGGCGGGCTTATATACCCCCGCGGGGCCCCCACCCCGCAAGGATCTGGTCCGGGAGCGACGCGCGGCGGAAGTAACGGACGCATCTTTTCTCGCTATTTCCGGTGCGCAGATCACTGCGCAGAGCTTTCATAAAATATTTTTTTTGTATGTATTCTCTATTTTTTTTTTACTTAATACTAAATAATTTTACATTACAAATTTGTAATTTGCAATGTAAAATATTTTGAGTATTCTGAAAATATCCAGTTTTTAAATAAGATTTTTTAATAAGATTGCTTTTTTTGGTATTTTTCGTATGTAATCAATCAAAATCAATCTACAGTGATGTTACGCAAATTAAGTGTTACAATTTTGTGGAAGAAATACGTGTTTTTTTCTGGTTTATGTGTTCTGGGGTATTATTCCGTGTATTTACGAGCTTTTTGGCTGATGTTTCGGATCTCATTGAGGTCCATCATCACATCAGCCCTGATGATGGACCCTGCAATGGGATCTGAAAGGTTGGACAGAAAGGTCGTAAAAACATGGCATAATACTCCAGAAGACACAAACCGGAAGATTCTGAGTGGCCGTGAAAACCTGAGAGCATTCTTATTGTTTTTCTAATTTTTTTTTAATAGAAATGCGAAAATGGAATACGTGTCATATAATATTCTTATTATTTTATAAAATAGAACTAACTTGCTGGTGTGGAGGTTCGAACTCGCGATCTTTGGATAAAAAGGTGAGAGTCCTAACCACAAGACAACCATGCTACTCAATCGTTGTCATGTGTGATTTTCAGTTTTCATATAATTATTCTTGTGTTTTTCTTTAATTATTATCTATGTTTTTGTATTTTTACGGACAGATCAATATATTTTAACCCTTTAAATTTTTCGAATGTAAGGCATGTTGGATAATCCATTTGTTTACTGAATATTATTTTGATTAATTGACCTTATACAATTGCAATCGGGAGTAGATTTGTTTTTGGGCTTGTATATAATTAAATTGGTTTCGGGTTTTTGAAACCTTAAATATTACTTATTCGAGTAGGGCTGGAACCCGCGTGGTGTGCAAATTTTTTTGGCCATGAACAAAAACAGGTCTAGGATCGGAGAAATGTGATATTATTCATAGTGTCATTTCGAATAGATTGATACAATTTAAATGAGTTATTTATAATAACTAAATCTGATGATGAAAGGGACTGCTCCTCTCAAAACCATTACAGTAACAAATAACTCTTACATTGTGTGTAGTAGTACAATTATCCAACAAACTTGTACACAATTTTTTTTAAATGTTATGATTTATTGATCTAGTCTGGAGAAATATAATAATATACATAATAATTAAAAAAATGCAAGCATTTTTAACAGACAATGCATAGCTTTATTACTGATAATCGCACACGACAAAACATGCATTCCTACACAAATTGTAAGACTGCATTCGCGCAACAGGAAAGAAATATTTTAATAGCGTAACGGATTGCTCCAGAAAGATTCATATGATTAGGTAAAATAAATATAATAACTATAAACCAAAAAATGAAAAAAAAAAGTAATAGCGACCGTGACACTGGCTTCTCACACCGAGAGTTCCGGCTTCGATATCCGGTGAAGTCATAATTTGTATTTGTGATGTTTTCATTCATTTCTCCCTAGCCACGACGCTTGACAATATTTTCTACTAAGTATAAAACACCTACGTATTCGTACATCACTTATTAGTTTCTATATTTTACTAATGCACTCTCGTTGTAAAGATTTTAATAAGGATTAAGAAATAAAATAGAGAATAAGAACATTTTATGTACGTTAAAAATATTAAAATTTTTTTTTTGGTTAAATATATTCCATTTTAGTAAAAACACAAACTTTTTCAGGGTTTTTCAGGTGATGGACTTGATATAGTATATCAAATAAAGATAATATAAAAGTGCTGAGATCCATTACTGGAAAAACTCTACGTGACCGTGTCCGAAATGAAGACGTAAGGTAAACTTGCAAAATAGAGGACATAGCACGATGGAGTAGATCCAGAAGGAGATTCTGGCGGGATCACATAGCCAGACAGACTCGTGCATACAGCAGAGAATGAAAACCCCTCTGGATGACGCCTACCGGGAAGACCACCGAAAAGATGGAGGGATAGCTGGAGCTCGACATCCCATGAGGCGTAGTTTTATGTAGCACAGATCGACAGCTCTACTAAAAAAAAAAGAAGAAGAAGAAATACCTTTGATGAGTGTGGGAAGATGCGAACTGAAGGATGGATTATGCTAATTAAAAGAAATGTGTCGAAGAAATTAGAAGAGAAGCCTCATTAGTAAGTTACTGTTATAAATTATTATTTTTCATAATATTTCCCTTACAATATATATTACAAATATACAACATATACAACCTTACAATATATACAAAAATATATAATAATAGTTCTATTATAATGGTTTTCGCTGACTTCATTATTTTTTTTTAATTGATGTGGTTCTCGATAATTTAATTAAATCATAGTTTGTCAACTTTCACATAAGAGAATTATAAAATATTTTGCATACTTTAAAATTTAATACATATATTATATATCTATATATATATATATATATATATTATATATATATTTATTTTACTCCCCCAAGGGGCTTTTACAGGAAATTATATAGATAGGTGTAATAAAATAGTGCGATTATACATAGTAACTTAAATTTGTTAAAATAAAATTCAATAAAACAAAATAACACAAAATACAGTTTAAAAAAAAGGATTAATTAATTCATTGCAAATTTTTACAAGAATAATATTAATATACAATTAATATTATATGTAATAATTTACATATTGCATATAATATGTAATAATTATATGCAATATGTAATAATTTAAATGTCAAAATAAAAATACATTTAAAATTTTTAAAAATAATTCATGCGTTGATAAAAAGAAAACACGTAAGGTAAACAACACAAAGTATGAGAAAATATTTAAAAAATAAAATAGACAAAAAAATATAATTAAAAAATTTGAAAAATAATTAACTCAATGCAAGTAAAAAAACACATTCGATAAACAATACAAAAACTTGAGTAAGTATTTGAAAATAAAAAAATACACAATATACAATATACATTTATATTAATATCTATACCTATAAAACTCAATGTCTGTCTATCTGTCTGTTCTTTATGCAAATCCACACCGTTTGTCCAATTCAACTCAAATTTTGCATATACGTACGTACTTTAAGACCCGGCGGGTAACATAGGCAACATTTCCCCCCTATTCTCTTACCCCTTCCCCTCCCCCTGTCATATTTTCGATCGGACCGTTTGTTTGACCGATCGGACTCAAAATTCGTAAACTTATTCTGAAGGACTCGGCGGGTAACATATGCGACATTTCCCTCCTATTCTTTTAACCCTTCCCCTCCGCTATTATATTTTCTATGCAAATCTGTACCGTTTGACCGATCGTACTCAAAATTTGGAAACTTATCTTAAGGTCTCGGCGGGTAACATATGCGACTTTTCCCCCCTATTCTTGTAACCCCTCCCCTGATATATTTTTGATGCAAATGTATACTGTTCGAATCGAACCTTTGTTTACCCTCGCAAAATTCTTTTAAACTTAATCCCTAACACGTGCAACGCCGGGTATGAACAGCTAATTTATTTTATTTCAATATTCGTTGCCCTTTAATTATTTTACGGTTGATGATCATTGTGTTTTATTATAATAATTTCTAGTTCACGGTACTACATTTGTTTATAATTAACAATTTTTTTCAAGCTGTTTTTGTTTAAAAAAATGATAAAAACAATAATTACCCATAATTACAAGTAATTTAGTAACAAGCAATTTGGAAAATTAATTTAACATAGCTATTTTCGTAAAAGAAAAGGGTCGTGAATGGACTGCGCAAGCTATCGGGCCTTCAGCCTATTTAGTTCTGTTGGCAAACTGTATGCGAGAATTATGATGGAAAGAGTGAAGATGACAACAAAAGGAAAAGTGTGGGATGTACAAGTAGCGTTTATGAGTGGAAGAGGCTGCATAGACCAGATTTTCTCACTGTGCCAGTGACGGAAAAGTTTTTGGCAAAAAAACAAAAACTTTTTTGTGCCTTTGTGGACCTTCAAAAAGCGTATGACAGAGTGATGGAAGGTTTTGTCTGAATACGGGGTGAAAAGTAAGCTCATACAGGCAGTCGCATCCCTGTACGAGGGAAGTAGTGCTTGCATGAGAATTAATGGGGCATTCACATCATGGTTTGATATTACTAAAGGTGTCAAACAGGGATGCGTAATGTCACCATGGCTTTTCAATCTGTATATGGACAATTGTATGAAAGAACTCAAGTAAATAGAAGTTGGATCGAAAATGGACGGGCTCACCATATCCAGTTAACTGTATGCAGACGATGCAGTATTAGTGGCTAACTGTGAAGCCGATCTTCAGTGCCTGGTATCCAGGAAGTTCGATGTATGCATGCAGAGTGAACTTATGATGAATACCAGCAAATCGAAAGTGATGGTGTTCGAGAGAGTAGAAAAAATGACTAAGTGTGATGTAATTGTAAACAACGAATGCTTAGAATAATTGAATGAGTTTGTGTACTTGGGAAGTATGTTTAGTAGAGACGGCAAGGCTGAGAACGATATAGAAAGGAGAGTGACTGCAGGTAATAAAGTAAATGGTGTTCTGACTTTGACAGGTTCTTATTGGCTATTATGGCTAACAAGAATCTGTCAAATGAAGCAAGACTAGCGTTAGATAATGGCGTTCTAGTGCCATCTCTGATGTATGAAAGTAAATCCTGGAATTGGAAAAAAGGAACGAATGTAGACTGAATGCGGTGGAAATTTGTTACTATGTGTACTGTGTAATGTGTACTAATCGTCCTTTATAAATATTTTTCATTTCAAAAGAGTGCTGAGATGGTTTGGTTATGAAGAACGTAAGAGCGAGGAAAGGACAGTTAAGAAAATCTATGAGGCGAGTGTTGAAGGCAACAGAAATAGAGGGCGCCCGCGAAAGACTTAGCATGATCAAATACTACAAATATTGGAGGAAAGCCCTGTTAAAAACCTCAACAACCTTGTAGAGCTTGCACGAGAAGATACATGAATGTAGCCGATGCAAAAGTGATGTGCCAAGATAGAAGAATATGGCGTTCTATCATCTCTGCCTACTCCTGCGGGGAAACGGCTTGATGGTTAGTTAGTTAGTTTAGTTATTGTTAACTTTAGTTCTTGTTTCAAAAAGGTTTCCTAGTAAGAACTTATTTGTTGTTACACTTATTAGCTGCAGTTATTTACTTTAGTTCTTGTTTCAAAAAGGTTTCCTAGTAAGAACTTATTTATTGTTACACTTATTAGCTGCATACCCGTGAAAAATCACGGGACATAATAATTGCAGGATTTTGAAGCTGAAAATTCATTCATGGAAAACCTTTTTTTTTCAAATTGACATTATTCGTTCAATCCTCAAACTAATAATATAATAATAAATAAATGTTCCTGTAATTTGGTGTGGCAACCCTTGCGTATTACCTGAGCCGTTGCGTGCTGCGCGCTGATTGCGTGTAAAACTCTAATATTCTAAAGTTATAATCCCAGCGCGATTCCAGCAAGGTACGGACGTTACGGACAGACATAAAATGATAGTATTATATTTAAAAGATTTATTTGATTTTATTTTATGTTATCATACAAACCATCAATAGATATACATTTAATGACAATCAGGGGAATATCATATTACGTATTACGCTTTATGGTTCATAAATTGATTACACTGAAGAAAATATATTTAAAAGTTATGTTGTAAATAAATAAGTTCTACCATTTGAGTAGCCTGTTGCTGTAGTGGTCATGACGCTCGCCTAGGGATCTGGTGGTCGGTGGTTCGAGCCCAAGTCCAAAATAGGACACCAAAAAGTTAGTCCTATTTTCATAGCACAAGCGTTTAGCTTATCTAGAAAATAGTAAGAATATTGATGTGACATGCATTTCGTGATCGCCACTCTATTTAATAAAAAAATCTCAAATTACTGTACAAGTCTAGAGTACGTGGGTCCCAAGTTCAACACTTGTAGTTAATTTAAAAAATAGAATAAATAAATAAAAATAACTTAAAATTTTTAAATTGATTTGCTTTGCATCTTATCCAATAGATGTCATAATTTTTAGAGATTATGACATCTATTGGATTATGACATCTATCTTTTAAACATGGCGCCATCTGAACCTAGATTTGCATATTTTACCGCTTTACTATTGAAAAAACCATAGATAATCTTTATATTGATTGAATGCGTTGTCGAACGTGTACATAAATATATCAACGAATAAAATTCAATTATATTTTGCGTAGGTACCCGGGCAACCTTTGTTTTATATGTACTGTTTAATTTCTTGGTGGTAACCTTGTAATAGTTTTTGGTAGGTACGCAAAATTAAATAATTTGGTTGAACTTCACCAATTGAAAAAACATAAAGTCACATATTTTTAAAAATTAACTGTTATCATTTATACATACGAATGAACCAAAAATCACAAAACAATAATGCTTTTTTATGGCAATATCATATACTCAGTTGTTTGTTCGTTAGCGCTTGAATATTTAAAATAAAACTATAACTACTAAATTTGTTTTAGTTATATTTTTTTCATTTTTATTTTATTTTATTTTTCATGAAGTTTTGCACCTACGCAGATGTTGATAGTATATACATTAAATACAAGCAAAATAAATGGTTTTGTCAACTCTCCAATTAAGTGTGCGCTTATAATAAAAGTGTAAAAGCACCATGCGTTTGAATTTTAAAAAATGCAGATAATAAAGTTTAAATGATTTTAAAAAAATACTCAAAGGAGACAACAAACGAGGTTTTTGAATATCTTAACATATTAAAATTTTTAAGTTCTAATGAATTTCTTCAATTTGAAAAAAATTCAAAAGGCAAGTCACTTCCACGTAAAATTTTCTTTACATTTATTTTCTTCTTTTTCTTTCGCTTCTACGCTCATTCGAGTGAATTTTTTTTTCTGCATATATTAGTGAGTTTTCATTATTATAGAATTTGAAACTTGATTGTGATGGGTACACGTATAGTGCATAAAGTCTAATTCATCATTTTTTCTTCCTATCCTTAAATATTTTTAAATTTTTAAAATATTATAGGGATTAATTTGGTGTCGCAATTTTTTACATGAACGCTTAATAAAAAACTGTTTTGTAAATATATTATATTATAAATAAAAGCACTTAACTATTTTTTTTTTTGTAAAAACACGAAAGACTGCCCTTTATTTTGGTAAAATTTTTCAATTTACATCTTCTCCTTAGTCATCACTTTTTATCAAATCAATTTTTTTCGTGTTTTTACTCATTGAGAGTTGTTAAAATGTGCCGTTTTTAAAAAGTGCAGCAGACGGATAATAATTTTTTTTATATTGTGTAATTTTTTCAGAATTTTCATTCACTTATTTCTATTTTTAACTTTTGTCTAAAATTTCAGAAATAAAGTTCTAACTAAGGCAAGTGAACTTAATCAGGAGTCAAAATTGAAGTTCTGGGTTTTCAGGATCCTTTGTTTAATGATTTCAGAATATGTTCCAGAATTAAGAAATATTAATTTGCTCAATAATGTTACACTTATGAAATAGGCTGAATTCGCTTTTGGTAAGATATTTACATTTCATAAATTTTTATGTAAGTAAATAGATATGGAATATGAGAACAAAACTGACCCATGTCAAATTGAAAAAATAATAATTTAATGTGAAACAAAACTAAAAACATCTAAAAAATGACATTTTTAAGCTTGAAGCAACAGTAATGCAATGATTTAATAGTTAATTTTTTATTTAATTTTCTTATCCGGAAATTAATTCAAAATTCCAAATGTTTAAGATTTTTATTTGCTTATTCCAAGATTTACAAACATGGAATCTCTGGTTTGGATTTCTTAATTAAGATAGAGTGAAAAATGCACTTTTTCCAACGTTTTTTCTTGTATAATGTTTTATTTTTAAGCTTCATCTATACTTTTTACATTTATACCTTACGTTCGTTTAATTGGTTTTAATATGACTAAATATTGCTATGTTATGGAGACTTTTCCATAATATTTTTACATCACTGGCTAGTTTTGCTGAAATGTCTTCTACAGTCAATTGAGCCAATAGAATCATAGAAATTTAACTGACAAAAACTTGGCAAAAAAAAATAAACTTCTTGAATGAAAACATAATTTATTACATTCGATGGAACTCTCACATTAGTGGAATTATTAAAAAGCTCACAAGACTTTATTAAAAAAATTAACTTTGCCTTATGTCAGCATGGGGGTCTGCCACAATAAATTATATTAACCATTTAAAAATATCTAAAAAGAGCATTATAAAAACAATTTTAAAATTTCCATTCAGAATGCTCTCGAAAGAGATTGTCTTGACTTTCCGAACATAAAACAAATATAAATATGCTAAGAGCATTATTTTACACCAATTTAAAAACACAAATTATTAATAACACTAGAGGCACTAAAATGGAAATCAGAAAGTACCAACGTTTAACACAACTTCTGGTCAAAGAAGTCATATTTATGTTTCAACTATTACGTTCTACAACATCCTCCCTCTAACCTTAAAAACATTGAAAAGATTGAAGGGTATAAAAAAAAGATGTAGATATATTAAAAAGTATACTAAAAACGACATAAAAATTTAAAAAAAGAAAATAAATAGGAAAACACTAGTTCGCCTTAGCACAGGAATACTTAGTGAGAAGGACTAAGAAAACAATCACCAACAACCACTTATTGTGCATACTATTACATTACAAACGTATCCTTTATCCGAATAGCTAATAAAAAAAAGTAGCCATATTGATATCGCAGTTCTGCAGCAAGGAAAACTTATGGGGACATTTGTTCTATATATATATGTATCTTTTTAACTGATTAATCTAATTTGTTTTATGAAACTAAATTTTAAAAATTTCACTATTCATATTATTATTATCAGTTCAAAGACAGTGGGGGTAAAAATAAATCATTGTAAAGGAGAATATATTAATGAGATCTTAAAGTAGTAAGCTTAATTATTCAAAACATAATACTGTTGGATATATTCGTATCATTTCTTGAAATTCCAACGTTAACGCATCACCTGAAGATTTAATTTGAAATAATTGCGCTAGTTTCCAATTGAAAAAGACAATTGAGTTAGTGTGTGTAAGCTGTGTGTACGACGTACATTGTTCCGTTGTGTTGGTGTTTAGGGCATAAACACCAACACAACGAAACAACGTGCCTCGTACGCACGGCTTTTACACACTAATTCGATTGTCTTTCTTAAACGGTATACATAGGCATTTATACTTATCATTACTTAGAGAAGAAAGAATCTCTTGTTTAAAAATTAGAGAAAATAAATAATGACAAAGCCACACTCTGCTTTTAACGGGGTAGTCAGGTTGGCTTCAAAACTTTTCTCAGTTTCTCTGCCATCCCTTCTTCACTTAAATCCTACATATGTCCAAACCATCTCAGATACCGCTACTGTCTTTACGGCCTTTTGAGAGCCTTCACCATGTTAAACTTGGTGCCAGGCCACTCCACTCGAAGATAGAGATAACATGGGGTACCCCCAGATCCCTTTTCGTCCATTTGGGATCGTTTTGTACACATTTACTACATACGTCTAGCATGCTTTTGACGATTTGTACTTGCCTCCAAATCTATGCTGACAAAATGATCAGCAAACTCAAACTACCTCAGAAAAGAATATTTCTATATACTATATATAAAACAGAATATTTCTATATACCTAGCGAGGTAGGTAGAGCGCTGAAAGGCTTGCTACATATTATCATATTACTTTAGGTAGTTACTGATTTAGACTTTTATATCATAACAAATAATGTTATCTTTAATAAATGTTAGTTTGTTGATAAAAGAAAAGTATGTACTTTTGTCTGTCTGTCTGTAACTACGTGTGAAGCCCGTTATTTCGTTACCCCGAGTAGTTACCAATGTAATGAAATCAAACATAATAATTTCGTTATCTGTCTATCCGTTTGTCTGTCTATTAGTCCGTAACTTCGTGTAATATTCGTAATTTTGTTCGAATTCACGGCTAAAAAAACAAATTAAACGGCCGGAGATGGGGCTTGTACCCCGGACCAGCAAACCCAAACCAGCCGCTTAATGCATGTTTCTACCGCCGCCTCTCCGTGGATCGTCAAAAAGATACTATGAATATATATACTAAGCAAAGACGCGTCCCATCATTTTTGACGGGTTAATAATAAAAATACAAAAAATTATAAGAAAATACAAGTAATATTTAGAAAGTAGTAAGAAATAAAAGAAAATATAATGTATAAAAGGAGAAACCTTTAACAAGATAAATACAACAAATAAAAGATAACATAATTATATTTATATGTACGCCTGTACACGTGTATTAACAAACTAATTGTCACGTGTCCAATAAATTAACGCGTATCATTAATGAAATGAGATGATATCTCTTAGCCAGCTTATACTCAGTGATTTTATTACACCAAATAAATCATAATAAATTGTTTTTGATAAAAAACCTCTCAACCCTAAATATTTTTTACATATTTTTGCATATTTTACGCTTTTGCTTGCTTGCATCTTTTATGCATAACAATCGCAACACGCGTCCTTAAAATTGCGATGTTCGTGTATTGATAACTGTTGCCAATTTTATTTTGTTTGTTCGTTTGCCGCTTGCACTAGATATTACTAATCGCTGTGAATTTATTGTGCCTATTCTGTGTAGTTGCATTGTATTGATATTTACCAAGCTCATATTAGATTCACCTATTTGTTTGGACGGAATCTTATAATCGATATTTTACCCGCTTCCCAATGTCCTATCAAACTAAAATTATGCACACAGACGTATTTTCGATGATAATACGTGAACCAATCAGATAAACTAATTAATCAATTAATTCATCAGAGTTTTATATGGGAAATTAGTAAGCGCTAGTTTCCTACCGAAGTGATTTTGTACGCTGGGTAATATTAAGTCTAAATAGTAGAAAATTATATAACTATGTTTTTTTTTAAAAAACACCCTTATATTTAAATATAATTAGTAAAAAGAAAAAAAAAATTTTTTGGCTAAAATTTTTTGTCTCACTCTCCAAATAAAAACGTGGGCGCTTTCCCTCTATCAACAACAGAATTCTGTAATCTATATCAATATAGTAAGCGCCCACCTTTTATTAGGCAGGTGGGGAAAACATTTTTTGTTCGAAAATATATTTTTTACTTTTTAGTACATTTTAATATAAGCGTGTTTAAAAAAAAAATAAAAACTGTATTATTAACGGAGTTCTAGATACCTATGACACGGCCTTTGCAGATCTCGATATTTTATATTTAAGTTTTGAGCAGTTTACAAAATCCCGCACGTATAAACTCGCGCAACGACATTTTTCTTCCCACACATGTGAACACACATAAAAACGCATACACACACGGACACATAAAAACACACAAATACACACACATATTGTTTTTTCTTATTTTTTTATCGATCCTGGTATAATATTCTTGTATATATGTGTTTTCTTGTAATTGTCCCAAGGCTTTGTACATCAATAATTGTTTTTTTTCAAGATTTATTAATTATATGGCTGTAAAAAAAACAATAAATGAAAAATAAAAATAAATAAAATTGTGGAAGGTTTTCTGTTAGTATCGAAATTATTATGTCGAAATTGTATAACTATCAAACGACCTACATTTGCTCCTATAATGTCCTACTATGATGCTGCGACTATTAACATATGACATTCGCTCTTGACTTCTTCATTCTTCCTTCCATAATAGGTATATTTTCTGCATCCAATCCAGAGCGACCTTTCATCATACACGCATGCTCCTTACGATGGCTTGATTACGGTTTGTATTCATCATCGGCAATAACTAACCTAACCACAATGATATTATTTTCTGAACATGACCCGAAGCCGTAAGTAGATTATAACTTCTTGCGCAACTTTATTCTCGACGTTTGCTCCCAAATCTAACGGCCGCAATAAATAATACCGTGGAATAAATTATATTTACATGCAGTTAATTAAATTAAATTCTCCGAGACCCACCCGGTAAATCATATGAATCGACACGTTTTAATGTAGGAAAAAATCAAGTTTTTCGAGTCACAAAACGTCCGCAAGGCTGACTTTCTTATCCATACGTATAAAATGATTGAACGAAAAAACTGTGCAATAATTGTGAGGAGCGTTCGACATGTTACAATATAATTTACTTGTGTATTACTTGTACATAATTTGTACATAATATGTCTTAATTTTTATAACTTAATCTAATGTTTCTTTGTCTATATCTTACTTATTTAATCTAATGTCTTACACTAACGATTTCATTAATAATAGATATATACATATATGACAATGCCCCCACTTTTAAACACGAGAATAAATTCTCATTTAAAAGTGGGTAAGCGTGTAATATAAATGTGTATTAATTATATTATATTGAATACACTCTTAAGTTTGTACATTTACCAAATAAATTTAATAAAAAAAAAAACAAAAAAAAACATAAGAATGCCACTTTAGAGTAATGATTATAATTGAATCGAAGATGCGTAAACATCTGCGCTACTTTTATATAATTTTGAATAAACTGGTTGACTCACACCATTTATTAGAGCAAATATGTTGGTTTAAATTCTAGTGTGTTGTGTTATTATGTTTATATTACTGATGGTGAGAGGGACTGCTTCTCTCGAAACTATGGTAATTTTTTTTCGTTTTTTAATTATTATTTTTTTAAATTAATTTGAATTTTAACTATTTGAACTCAATAAAATTTCACAAATTGGACACTCTAGAAAACAGGCGAATATTGTCAGATCAATCCTTTCTTTTCCAAATAATTCAGCTTGCTAGCTTTCCACGTCCCATTCCGACCTACCAGACAGAAGTACCTCTTTTCCCTTTCAACTTAACAAACCAACAATATGAAATCCTCTCCCATTCCACGCAAATGCTCAGGTTATAATTACCTTTGAAATTCAATAGATATTTGAATACTAAATATGAAGAGTATCGTCATATGGTGAGGCAGATACTAGAAACTCGTCCCCCTCCCTGATCATGTATATTATATACATCACGAGCCCCTTTGTGTCTATGTTAAAGTTAAATTTATTGAATCTACTTGTTTCGTAATTAATCACTCGTCTATAAATTCTTTATTATCGCTGGGTAACACTTTAGAGAAATGTCTGTTCAAATATCGCAAGTAAGTACTTCGCTTTATTAATCTGCGCGTCACTGGTATCGCACACGCGTTGGTAACATTGATCACCGCGGCTTTTTAATCGCTCGTTGATCTCGCGCCGCTAGAAACGTCAAAATAAAAACTAAACTATGGCCGCAACACGGCCTCGCTTTCATAGGAAACTTCCTGGCTTTCCGAACATTCCAGACATTTGTAGTTTGTTCCCGTCGCTGACTTTCTGATTGTTCCAAACATTCTACGAACGTTGAAGCTAATTTCAGAGTGGGAGCGCGTTCTAGAATATAGTGGAATGTCCAAGAGGCTTCGATATTTTTGTTCCATAGTGGCATTACGAGGGATTCCAATCGTGCGTAAATTTCTCCGAATCTTATTTTCACCCTACAATACATGAGTACTAGTGCTCACCGGAGTTTTTAAAACAATGTTATTTTAAGTAGGTATTAGTTGCATATATAGCAGACGTATTTTTTTCAACATTGTATCGTAAAAACATGTATTATAAGTTTTTTAAATTTTTTTTAAATTTAATTATCATTACTCCAACATGCCGTGATATCTATTTACTGTAGCGATCATATCACAAAATATCCAGGCTTGAGAAAACACACCGATGTATTGTGACCTCTTCAGATATTGAACCCGAAATCCCCGATACGAGAAACCAGTGCCATGCTCACCGGACTACGAGCACAGAGTTTAAAATACGTACAGAGATGGACCAAACTAATTCTTAAGAAGGGGAATGGGTAACAGCGGAAGTATGTCATACTGCAGTTTTATAATTTAATTTATTCTTGCAAAATTAAATCACTTAGTTAATAAGACGTAGTATTTACAACAGAGATATTTTCTTAAATTTTGTTCTTAACCAAGTGTCGTAAATAGAAACGTCTTCTTGTTCATCATCATCATTCTTGGCACTACAACCCTTGTTGGGTCTTGGCCTCCTCAATAATTTTCCTCCACTCATCTCGGTCTAGTGCCAGCTCTCTCCAGTTCCGAAGCTCTGAGGCAGAGATGTCTTTGAGGACGTTGTCACTCCATCTTAATTTTGGCCTTACTAAGCTCCTTCGCCCTATTGGCCTTGAGTTCGTCTTTTTGTTACAAAGCGTGATTTATTTATTATTATTATAAGACACTAGTTGTGCCCTTTTAGTCATATTTTATCAATTTGTGTATTAACCTTAATATTTAGATAAACGTCATCCTGAACTTTTTTTATAGAACTTTTTGAGTTCTACAACTTCTCCATAGAAAGTATGTAAATATTTATAACCGTTAAGGCAGCGTTCATAAAAAACGCATCGCTTCACCATCTTTTCGTCGACTTTAGTTGTAAAATAGGTCACCACGAAAAGCCCTATTCTTTTATCGGAATAATATATAGCCTATGTCCACCCTGAAAGTCCATTCTAAATATTGGTGAAAGAGTTTTTGAAATCGGATGAGTAGTTTCGGAGATTATACCTTATATATTTATATTTATTATATATTTCGGAGATACCTCCTGTATCTAAACTTTACCTCTTTATATATTAATATAGATTGGAAACAGAAGTGATGCCAAATTGTGAACAGTAAATTTATGGTAGTTCACATCTATTTTTTCGGATATTTATTATTATCATCTGTGATGACGAGCAAGACAGTAAGCTAAGTAGTAAGAATATGTGAAGCGTGACTCACCACAAACGCTGGAAATTAATAAGCGATTTATTAATTAATGATTAAATCATTATTAACTGTTCAAACTTAAACGCTATTATTTAATTTACATTATTTCACTTTACCCACTAATTTACACTAGATCACTCGTATATTTGAACACTTTACTATCGCTGGGTCACACTTATTTATCATTTTCTAAAATATTAGGTTCTCATATAGTATTTATCGCTTATTGTCAACGCCAGTTAGGTACTTCGCTCGATATCTGTCGCTTCGCAATTCATGACTGGCCACCCTGGGCGTCGTCTCGCAGCTCGCGCCCACTTCACACCGAATCGAACTGTCAATCACGACAACTCTGCCCGGCGGCCTAGGTCCGGGCTTTTTATATCTAAAAATTGGATTATCGAACGTTCTAGATTATTCTAGTGCTTAGGAGAAGGTTCTTATCGCTTCTGGACTTTTCCAGGTGTTCCTCGAATGATGTAGCTAATTCCAGAATATGGTATTGTGTTCTAGAATGTAGTGGAAGGTCCTAGACGCTTATTCGTCGACGTATTACTAGGGATTCTCTACATAATCTTCTTTGACATTTCGTTACAATATAAACGAATCCGCCACAAGGCCAGTTTCTCATGGAGGCACCAAAATACTTTTGTCGACATAAAAATGATTTATTTTAATTTTACTAAAACTTATCAAGCTACCCTCACACATTGAACAATAGAATGCATTGCAGAATAGCCCCCCGGGCTGTAGAGTAATCCAATCCAATCACAGTATCGATATATCAGAACGTTAAGTGCGGTGTGCGATAGTTGTCCTCACGATAATACATACATTCATATAAGTATTTCGTTAATCAAAAATTGAACGGAAATGACAATTCTTATCCTACTATAAACTTATTTAAATATTTATTGAAGGCAATGATAAATATATCATATACGGCAAAAAAGTGCCATTAATACCTGTCATTGTTAGGTTACTTATGAAAAGAAAAATTAAAATAAAGATACATTATTTATTCGGAATATTTTGAGTATGTTCAAACTTTTCAAGAACGCAATACTGAATTTTAACGCAATTGGAACACAATACTGGACTTTATTCCCATTATTAGGTACCTGGTTTCTGATAATGACAAAATTTTCAGCCATAGGTGGCGGTAGAATAGATACAATACACATATGAAACTAGGTGTTTCAGTTTCAGTGCCGATAAATCGGCGTTTATTAGCTTAATAACTTTTATAACAGCTTGCATCAAAACATAATTAATGGTAAGAATATTTACAGAGTTTATGAATAAGATAGCAAGAATTACAATATACATTTTTTTTATGCAGGCCTTTATCGTTACCTACCTCGCTAGGTACATAAAAATACCTGTTCTGAGGTAAGTACCCATTCCATTCATTGAGACTCCATTTAAATATTTAATTTCATGGTTACGTAATTAGAAGAATAAAAGAAAAATAAAGTAAAGTAATTTAGACTAAAAAGTATATAAAGTAAATAAGAATAAAAATATAAGTAAAGTAAAGTAAAAAGTATATACATATATGAACAAACAAAAGTGTAAATAAGTAAATTAAAGTAAATTAATTCCATGGTTGGTAATATAAGAACAAAGTATAGAGTAAATGTTCGGTAAATGCAATATTGTTCATTTGAGCATCTCTTCCAGCTGATTTTTCCCAATATTGAATAGCCATTCAGTCAGCAATACAAGTTGATATACAACATCCAAAAATTTGTTGGATGTGATTACTTAAGTCAGCATGCGATAGACAGGTAGTAAGCCCTACGGACACCCAAAAGAAAAAATAATTCAATGCCTGCTTATTCAAGCCCTACGGACACCCAAAAGAAACAAGAATTCAATGCCTGCTTTCCCATATAAAAAAGCAGCTTCGTCTCTATGAGACATCTGTGATATGTATCTTGAAAAAATTATATATTAAAGACGCTCAAAGTATTGAATTGTATAAATCTACACTTATTGAGTTTGATGAAAAGAATTAAAACTGATGAATTAAATTGATGGTTAAATAAGTGTAAAATAAAAAAAAGGCATTATTTAAAAATAACCTATTCATAACAACAACTCTTCGTAGAATTTATAATTTAATTAATTAATTATAAGTTTCAATTCTATTAATGTTATAATTTTTATAATGTTTTAGAACCACGGTTGACGGCTATGACTAAGGACTAAGATTGACTACCAGAGGTGAACGTTTCTGATACAAAAAAAAATTGCCGTTCAATATTGTCCGTCATATTGACGACAAAATCGAGACATGGCCGAAAGCAATAAGGTATTAAATCACCCAATATTATGTACAGTAAACCCCCGATATTTTGAAATTCGCTCTCATTCGAAATTTTTCAAACCCACAAGTCCCAAAATATTAATTCACAGTAGATAGACATATTAATGTATTAATTCACAGTAGAAATAATAAATATAAATACTTAAATCCCGGTGATTCTAAATGCGATTTTTTTTTTAAATTTAATAAAATTGAAAATGATTTTCTATTTTTGTTAGTAAGCACAATAAATATGTCAATATGGGATACTTTATTAATAGAAATGTCGCGATCTTTGTTATTATAATAAATATTGCGTTTTCGAAATGATTTCTTAAAATATGCAAATATACTGATGTGTTTTACTAAGTTAATGCCTTTTTTTCAAATGGGCTTTACGATTTTTGTCGAATTTCCTAATCGTATTTTTTTTGTACCTTGAATTTCGAAAAAATGGGTTTCCGCATAATTTGAAATGTTTTTTTGGGTCCCTTGAATTTTGAATAGACGAGGTTTTACTGTATTAAAATTGTGTTCGAAGCTTTGATTGTAGGTATGTCTTAAGCTATATCAGAAAAAACTTAATTAGTAATATCTGTGTCCCTGTACATTTGCGTATGTATGAGTATATGTGTGAAATTAAATTTTGTCTCATGTCTGTACATATATGGTATCTGTCTTTGAGTAACAATTATGTCTCCATGCGAGCTATTTTTAATCCAAATTATTAAGCATAATTATATTTGTATGACCGTACTGTTCCGGTTGCGGCTAATTTTTTGTTCGCCTTCTTTTTTTTGCTAACCCTTAGCATACCACGAGAGAAATTACCGTACGCTGAAATAATATCAATTTGTGTTACCGTAAATAAATTTAAGCATTTTACAGGGGAAAAAATGCTCTTCCTTATTTGGTGGGTTAGTGTGTTGGTATTTGGGAGGGGATGCCTACCCGTCCAGAGGTATATGTGACGTGTTTTGTGTGACTGTCCGGTGGTATGTGTGAGATGAATCAGCAGAGGCAGGAAGAGTGGATGCAGGGCGAAAATGATGCTCACAGTCAAATGGGGTATTTATTGGTAGCATTTGGTAGTGTTGAGTACAGAATTATTACTTATGATGCCGAGCGATTGTACCTAATGGTGACCAGTACTGATTTAGTCGCATCGAACACCTGATTGGTGGATATCGCTCGATGCGTGCGACACCTCTGGACCGCCACACTAGTTTCAGTGGCTATCTGATACTTGTTGTATATTTTTTTTGTTCATATATTTAGTATTTACTGTAAAATATATTATGAACAAATATTATTTTTTCAATCGGAACAAATACAATTTAACTTCCATCCAAAATGATCACCGTCTTTATTATACTTTATTTGCTTTATCATTTAAAAGAAACATTTGCTTTAAATGAGTTTTTTGCTTGTTGTTTCTATCATCAAATGTATTTTAAGTATTGTTCAAAAAGGTGAAGTTAGAATTGTGTTGGTTATGTAGTATATATAGAGTACGCCTCTGTATCTTTAAGAGGTCTGAATCATGGACAACTCGAACGATAGACCACAAAATCTTAAATCAGTCTCTACTTCAGCTAACATGAATGGTAATAGAATCGATCAGACATTACCAGAAGACTTAATTCAGTGAACAGACATTTGCGATGGCGGGTCCAAAAGAGTGGAGCTTTTGGGCCTGCTGTTTCGTAATAAAGAACGTACTTTCCGTAATAAAGAACAGCGAACCTGAAAATTTATTTTAAAAATACCCACTGAAAACGCACCTTTTTCAAGAATCACAACTGTAAGTTCACAAACAATTTTCATTGTTAAATAAGTATAGACTATTAATATGACTTAATGAATTTTAAATAGAGCATTTTGAATACGATTGATGTATTATGACATGGTTATGGGAGGGTTAGAAATTTCATATCTCGTTAATTAATCAAAGGTACGAAACTACTCATTCTATTTCGCGAGCTATTTTGCTTTCGGCTTCAAAATAATTGATTAAGTAATTTGATTAGTCGTGTAGAAGATGTGACTCGACAACCGTGAAATTGATAAATTATTCCTTGATTATCAATTTTAGAGAACTTTATATAAACCACTTGGAGTATCTTTAAGTCTACCAGGTTCGATACCACTGTATCTTCGCCAGGACGGACGCACACTAAGTAATGATTACTTATTTTAGTAAACAAATTAATTTTTGATCGGGGGCGTGGCTACAGTTATGGTGGGGGTAATTGACAAGTAGACATCGAAATAAGGAGTATATCAAATAATGAATTATTCATAAAATTCAACTGTTTGTTAATTATATAGGCTTTAGTGTTCAGACATTTTTTTATTTCTAATATTTCTAAGTTATCCAATCTTAGGCCTCTATTATTTACATGAAAAATCTCAATAGCGTTTTCTTTTTTAAACTGTTTGAATCGAAACCGGTAGATGTAAAGTTACTCTAAGTGTTTTATACAAAGTTCTTTATTAATAAATAGGATCATTAATTTTGAAGAATTTTCTTAAAAATTACATTGTCTTTCAAAAGTGGCTATCAATCCGTCCGTCCACGTAACTTCGTGTAACGTCTGTAACTTTTTTAGAGAAATTTTTTTTTTCAAATTTTTTTTTTCGAATGACGAAAAATTGTGTATTAAATTTTTTTGAAATAAAATATTAAATACTTATTCCTTAAGAACCTACATGTAAAAGTACTGTCTTTTTTGACGGGTCACATACAACTAGTAAAATTAATAATCATGTCCAACTACAAAGTTGACGCTATAAACATTAAAAATATATTCCTCGATTATTTATTTAATACGTGGAATCCTTCGTTACTGTGAAAATATTATTGATTCCGCCTAGAAAAATAGTAAAAAAAATTGTAGGCATAAAATCCTCACCTATAAAACATTTTCATTGCTGTTCAGTAATTTTTGGGATAGTACGATATCTCATTTCAATCGCCAAAATCATTATATACCACATTTTTTCTTTTTATATTTTTGATATTATAATAAATCTATAATAAATCGTGAGACCCATTACTGTAAAAAACACGTAAAAAACTAACCCATAAAAACCAAGTTTTTATTATACTTCCTTTCTAATTTTTCTAATTCTAATTCTTCTCCACGCGTCGGGCTTCTTTCTCATTTGTATTTTTTCTAATTTGAAAAAACTGTTAAAATTTCGAAAAATCCAAAATTATGCTTGGATAAAAAAATTATAACGAAAATTTGTTAGATCATTTTTATCATCGCCACGAGTCTACCTGCAACGTTTCAGCTCAATTGGATCACGGGAAAAGGGTTAGAAATTGATCCAAAGTTTTTTCGGCAGACAAGCAGACGCTGCGAGTTAAAAGAAAGGAAGTAAAAATACTCAGGCTCGAGTAAATCACATTGATATATGGTGACATCACTGGAAGTTGAACACGGAACCCGGGACGTACCAAGATTTTTTTTATTACTACGCTATGGTCTTGTGCAAGAATATGACATGTGATATTATGAAGTCGTGATTAAGGTTAGATGACTTGCTTTCTGTATCATGAAAACAGTATTACCAATTCTTTGAAATGCATAAGCGTTCCTAGAACGTACTTCTCTGCATGGCAATTTTTTTGTTCCGGATCGATCATTGCTCTCCGATTGTCACTCTGATATTTTTGTTCCGAATCGATCATTGCTGTCTGATTGTCACTCTGATATTTTTGTTCCGAATCGATCATTGCTGTCTGATTGTCACTCTGATATTTTTGTTCCGGATCGATCATTGCTGTCTGATTGTCACTCTGATATTTTTGTTCCGGATCAATCATTGCTGTCTGATTGTCACTCTGATATTTTTGTTTCGGATCGTATGCCTCTGCGTTTCGCTTTTGCCCTTTTTATTACGGATCGTTTCTCTCTGCTCATTTAAGTTAGACTTTTATCTTTTATTGTAACATTTTTATACGTACCTACCAATTATTTATATAAATATTCACTGTGTACCCGATGTATCATTGTGTTGGTGAGTTATCAAACTGTGTATAATTCTTCTTCTTTTTTGACGGTTCTTCATTACGAGAATGACGTCTGTCATGTTTTAATTATGTATCCGAGCTTGGATGAGGAGCCCTACTCTAGAACCGCACACTCTTTCATAAGTTGTTCACATGCATCAGGTGGGTAGTGGGGTTCTCAGAGAAGGGATTGTCTCCTTTTCTTTTCTCTGAAATTGCATCGGCCCTATTCCATTCGATTGTTTTTCTGGCAAAGTACCATTGTGCCCGGTCATGGGCCGCGATTTTCTAGTTTTCAGGATCTTTGAGGATATATCCTTTCACCTTCAGCGTGTCTTTGTAACTTTTTTCGACCTTCCCTGTCCTCTTTTACCATGCGATAGCTGAGCAAACATAATTTGTTTGGCCACCATAGTTGGTGCTTCAGAAGCGTGATTTCAACACTGGGAATGTTCGCCTCTTCCAAGACGGTCAAGTTTAATCTGCGCTCTTCCCGTTTCATACTCAGGATCTTCTCACACATTCTGTCATAGTATTTCTCGAGGGATTTTAGGTTGCATAATTACTTTTATGTGTAATTCATGCATGTAGTGAAAGGATTTGATGTCCATATTATTAATACAGCATCAATATTGTTTATTCCAAACTAATTCAAGGTCTTGTGCTATGAAAATAGGACTAGCTTAACTAGGAAAATAGGCTCGAGTCACCGACAACTGAATCACTAGGCAAGAGTCTTAACCACTAGACCAATGTAGAATGTTTTTTTTTCTATTGTCACAGATTGGTTATGTTCTGTACAATTAATAAACGAATAAATAAATAATAGCGAGTTAATATAATAATTACTCTCATGGTTGTATGTAAACTTCACGTACTTGCGTGTTGTGAATGGTTTATTAGAAAAACTAGGAAAAATATTAAAAATGTCAAATTGTTAAAAAACTTGCCCAAAAGTTGCCCAGAATTGTAATTTACATAGTCACCGTTGTATTTTTTTTTATTACTTTGGTTTTATTTTCTTTTATATTATGTTATTTTTATTTTTATTAATCTTATAATAAATTTTGATGTGTATTTTAGATACACGTAAGTTTTATTTTTTTAGCGATTTCAAGATAGAGGAATATCGCGTTCTATCCTCTCTGCCTACCCCTGCGGAGAAACGGCGTGATGGTTAGGTAGTTAGTTTTCAACAATCGTTAAAAAGAGGCCCAATTACTGAAGCGAAATACCTCACAAAATATCCCGAATTCAGTTAATCACAAATACTTACTGTAATCTCACGGAGAATTGATCCCGAAACCCTCGGTGTGAGAATCCAGTGTCATGTCCACTGGACTTTGAGGGCCTTTTCGTGGAACGTATGAATTTTTAGTAGTAGAGAGTAGTTTTGATGGTTATGTATACTGAATGAAATCTGTAGTCGCCACAGCAACGAACATTTCAAATTTGTCTGCTTACTTTTTCGTCACATATTTTACTGAAAATTGTTTAGTTTTTAGTTTTTTTTTTAAATAGAGATGCGAACACGGAATACTTGTCACATCAATATTTTTACTATTTTCAAACTAAGTAAGGCGTTTGTGCTATGAAAATAGGACTAAGTTGCTGGTCTGGGGTGAGATTCGAACCCGCAATCTTTGGATCACGAGGCGAGAGTCCTAACCATCGTATAAAGAGTAGCTTGTTAGGTTAGGTTAGGTTAGGTTAGGTGTTATGTTATCATATACCTACGTTTATACATCGATTCAACAATGTGAGAGGAAATTCTTAAATCTGTATCGAAATTTTTTATTTAATTTAAGTGTTTATTGCTGCAGTAAAGGGGAGACCGACATTAGCTAATTTTATAATTTATTTCTTCCTCGTCATAAATTAAGTTATAAAA
This sequence comes from Agrypnia vestita, assembly GCA_016648135.1. Lineage (NCBI taxonomy): Eukaryota > Metazoa > Arthropoda > Insecta > Trichoptera > Phryganeidae > Agrypnia > Agrypnia vestita. Next base: position 53,563 of record JADDOH010010379.1, read on the forward strand.
AAACAAGATTGATTTTAGTTCAATTAACAACTAATTAATTTATATTTAATTACTTTTGCCGCTTTTAACTGTTTCGCTGTTTCCGTGTCACGTTTTAAATATTGCCACCATAAACAAAAGTCCATCCGTTTATAACTTTATTGCCATCCACACGGCTCGAGCGCGAGTTGCCAGATCGTATCTGGGGACCGCGCGATTAATGTCGATCTCTTGATTTACAACGATCAATATTGATTTGTTTAACAAAATAATTACAGTCTTGAAACTGTGTCACGTACAAATTTTCGGTGGCCCCCAATGAATTGTTGAATATGTTTATTATTGTATTATGCAAATAAAACAATGTATGTACATATGTAGTTTAAAAAAATAGGGTAGTGTCGGGCTGCAAGGGGAATAATTTTTTAATATAAATTTAATAGAGGTGCGTAGGTACATGGAACAATCGTCAAACCGATGTACATACTAGCTTCAATCTTAGCTTAATGCTTGAGCTCTGATAGGTCTAATTTGCTGGTGGCCTGGAATGGGGCTCGAACCACCGACACCTGGATTACTAGGCAAGTAACCACTACACAACAAAATGAATACATGTAGATCATGAGTATTGATTAGTTAGGATATTTTAACAAATATTTGCTGTAGTTAATAATTAGTACTGCACATACAGTTATTCAAGATGCTTGTAATAATATACACATATATAGATTATGTTCGGTAAGGTGAATAAATTTCACAATTTTTTCTCGTTTCTTGTCTTGCGGTTTTATCAAATTTTGTATGGAAATATATAATTTTAAAATTTATCTTTTAAATGAAGATATATTATTAAAATGACACAAATCAAATTATTTAATAAATTACCAAATTTACGATGTTTTAAAAATTAAGAAGACAATTGTTGTACTGCGTGGGCGTGACTGTATAAACCTTAGAGTATATATGAATTCGTTTTTTTTCTCTTCTCAATAATATTAAACGATTTTCCTTAACTCATTAAAATCATTTCAAAATCTGTCAGTTTGTTTACTTATAATTTAAGTTTTTTTTATAGATAAATAAAATACTTGTGTAAGACCACTTTTGAGTTCAATTTATACACGACTAGTTTCGAGAGCCACATATGCTCTCATCGTGGGGGATGGGGTGGCCAGTTTCCATTAAATCAAGCTAAATAAAATTGATCTCAAATGGCCTGGCATAAATTGATCTGAAAAGTGGTCTTACACAAGTATTTTATTTATCTATAAATTATCACGTCATTCCACAAATTAAATGCTAATAAATAATATACAATTTGATAATATACAATTTGTGTTTTAAAAAACAGTTTTTAATGTTTTATTTTTTATGTTTTTTTCAACCCTTTTGGTCGACAATTTTTTTATCGCTAGGCGAACGTCTTATAGACTAATTCAACAAGCACGTCGTTTAATCAAAATTATTTAAGAGAAAGTAAACAGGAATCTCTTCTTGTCTAGTATGGCAGTTATTTTGTGGTTTAAATTAACAAATAATTAAACATTATAATACACACACGTTGAGTTATTTTGTCACTACTATATATAGTATATGGCGGCCCTCGTAGCCCAGTGGATATGACACTGGCTTCTCACACCGAGGGTTCCGGGTTCGATTCCCGGTGAGATCACAATTAATCTTTGTGAATTGCTCAAGCCTGGGTGTTTTGTAATATGTTTCGCTTCTGTAATTGGGCTTCTTGGCCTGTTGAAGCGCAAAATTAAAAAAAAAAAAAAAAAAAGACGTGGAGCAGTGTTAAAAAAAAAAAATATATAGTTTTGTGATGAGGAAGACATTTCCTGTAAGGGCTTACACAATCTATTTATTTATTTTTAATTTTCATTTTATCCTTCTGTCGTATGACCGGTTTTATCCCCGCCTCCTCCAATAAGCGTCGTAAATTGGTAAAACGTTGATTGAATAATAATCGGATTATTTATTGGTCGGCTTTTCACGATTGGGTCAAGGAGATATTTTTGAATTTAAAATCACATTTCGTAGCAAAATTGAAGATTATTATCTCGCATTTTTAATGGTATTTGAATGTAGATTAATTGAAAATCTTGGATTGAGATATTAACCGATTTCACAATTTCAATCAAATACAAACCAAGAATAACATTGCTTTTACATATTACTTGTTTTACTGAGCAACTTTGTTTGGTATTAGGATTCCTTCTTGATATTAATTTCAGATTCCCTTATACAGAGTGTAACAAAGCTAGACTACAATAGTTTATAAGTAGACTTACGTCTAAATTTTGCGTCGAAAATGCTGGGTTTAACAATGTCTCAATATCAATACTTTTGGAAGAAAGCGACTTCATAATTTGCATTTTTATAAAATATACTAGCTGTAACCCGTTAAAAATGACATACGTTTACAAGTTGGTTCCTAAAGAATAAGTATTAATTTATTATTAATAAAAAAAAATTTTTAAAAAAGAAGTTACGGACGTTACACGCAGTTTTGGACAGATAGACAACGAAGTTATTGTTATTGGGGTTACAACATAATTATGTCGCGTGGGATTTTTGTCGTGGACATTTTATATTTGGACCAAATTCCCATGGATATTTTGCTGTTGGACCAAATTTCCGTGGTTTTTTCTTTATTGCACCTTATCTCCGTTGAAATTTGTCTTTGGACAAATATACGTGGTACTTTTGTTGTATGACCAAATGTCCGTGTTTTGACCAAATTTCAGTGGGCCTTTTGTTGTTGGATCAAATGTCTATTCCCTTTTTGTCGTTGGACGAAATATCCGTGGACTTTTTGTCGTTGGACCAAATGTCCGTCGACCTTTAGTTGTTGGACCAAATGTCCATGGAAATCCTTTCGTTGGACCAAATTTCCGTGGACCTTTTTGTTTGCAAGGTTTCCATAATTTTATTTCACTTGTTTTAAGGGTTAAACCACCTTTGAGGCAACAAAAATAACATTAAAATTGCACATGTAAAATTATTTTTACCATCATAGGTTAATATTTTTCGTTGATATACCTATATTATTTTGAAAATTTCAAAATGGTGGAGTTACGTTAAGTTAATTTTCAGTGACGTGCACAGCTGGTAGAGATTGACACCGGGGTGTGAGCGAAATGAAAAAGTGAATTATTGGATTATGCAATGTCTGATTTATTATAATGCAAACGAGAGAAATTTGAAAAAAATGTTCAAAAAAAATCGAAGTTAAAAACTCATAATAAGAAAACAGTAGCTTTCATCAAAAGCATCATCTTTTTTAAAATTTTTATTTTATTTATTAGACACATTAACAGGATAATAGGTAAATGATATTCTGATAATAAACATTATAGTGAAGACTATGCCCATTATCCCAATTACAAGTGTCTTCGGCACGCTCTAGTAACATGTATATTTGCATTTAAGTATATTTTACATGTACATTTATGTGTATTGTATTTTTAGTGTTTGAAGTAGTGCGATTAGTATTTAATGAATAATTGATTTAATGGATCTATAGGTTCAGGTCACCGTTTAGAAAATGGATGTTTTATATGAGTGAACGACGATAAGGTATCTGCAAGAATATCAGCATCAATGTTAGGGTCAGCACAATACAAATTATATGTGCGACACAACCTTGTGATGGGAGAAGTGTAACCGACATCTTCATTCTCCATTCTCTTATCCTAGTAGAGTCGGAAGCCCAATGACTCGACAAGGTTCTTCAAAATTTTCCTGTCGTGTGCCGTTCCGTATGTGTTTACTGGTCAAGATCCATCCTGGTCGCCTTCCTTCCGGGGTTGCCAAGAGGATACTACTTGGTACTCGTTCCTCTGGCATTCTTAGCACATGTCCAAGACACCTCATTTGACTCCTGCTACTGACGGTACCTGCATATTATAAAAAGAAAAACTGACGATAAATCGTTGATAATATAGCGACCTGGTCCGGCTTCGCTCAGTATATTTTTGTCCATTTTTAAAGACAAAAGTGATTGGTAAAGAAAAAAAAAAGTTACCATTAAAAGATAGATATATGCTACCGCTGAATTTTTTGTAGATCATTTAATTTTATACGATTCTTTCCTACACGATTTTTTGTATCTCTAACGGATTAGGCAGCATTTTCCACTATAGCGCTTTAGCGGCAAATTTTTTCTGACTTGAATCACTAATACCGTTGTTGCTCAGCTACTACGTGTGCTAGAATAATTTTTAATAAATGAAAATTTTTCTAGAGAAGTGCAGACCATAACAGTAAAAAAGTAACCCATAAAAACCAATTTTTTATTATACTACCTATCTGATCGGCGCGATGTCAGACTAGTTGAAATAGGTTTCGCGTTCTCCATGCGTCGGAGTCTTTACTCATTTGTATGGTTAATTTATTTATGGTCTATAATCCAAAATTATACCACAATTAATTTTTTTTAAACTAAAATTTGTTTTTTTATCGTCGCCACGAGTCTGCCTGCTAAATTTCAACTCGATTGGATCACGGGAAAAGGGTTAAAAATCGATCCAAAGTTTTTTCGGCAGACAAGCCGACAAGCAGACGCTACGAGTTAAAAGAAAGGGAGTAAAAACTGCACACAAATCCGTTCAGTACTTCTCGGGATTAGCGCCGTCGTACAGACGGACAGACGCTCGTTGGGGACTTTCTACGCGTTGATAAGTTTAATGTCACTAATAAGTTTAAACATTTATGACTTATGATTTAGTCAAAATCTACCTTTAAAGTATTGTGGTCGTCTTATTTCCTGAAAGCGCTGAAATTAGTCAAAACGAAGCGATAGATCAACGCTCTCGAATTTTTTTCTTAAATATAGATCAAACAGCATCGGCGTCTAGGATTATTTTTTACCGCTTCTGTTTACCCCTGCGGAAAAACAGTAAGTTAGTTAAGTCATTATTGATGGGTTATTTCTAGTTGCAGCATAATTACACACCCGTCAATCAAATGTAAAAAAAAATTAAATACACAAGCGTGCAAAAAAATAAGACCGCAAGAGACACGCAAAGGATTTCGGACTACATTACGATTGATGGGTAGCCTCCAGCGTCAGGGCACAGATTTGCATTGGTGAAACACTGTGTAATGGCAAAACACATATTACACAGGGTATAATAATGATAACGTAATTATTGGTCTGGTCGCGCAACTAATTGATGATATTTATAGATTAAACTCTCTTGCGACACTCACTTACGTAATATTTTATACAGGGTTATGAGTTTGGGACGTGGGTGTATGACAGTGGCGCGCGCTGGGCGTGGATTTAGGCATTGCAATCATTGCAAAATTTCGGGGTAGTTTTTTTTTAAACTTTTTAACAGGCCGTGCGGCCTAGTTACTGAAACGAAATGCATCACAAAAGCACTCATGTCCAAGGTGCTACGAGGGATTTATTTGTAATATACTCATTCTTGTAATAAATAGGTATACGTATAAGTGAGATATATTTTAAGTAGCTTTTAAAAATATTGATACTTTCATATTTTATTTTTGTAGAGAAATTTCTTAAATTATTACGTAAGTATAAATGTATATTAAAGAAAATACATTTTTATTGTGAATTTGCGATATCAAAACCAAGTTTCTGTATTTTTAAGCAAATTTATAAATCAATTAGATAGCAGACATTTTAGATAGGAATGATACGTGTATTAATTAATAAAGGGACTACATATAAGATCAAAAAATTGACGTGAATATACTGGGTTGCTGTGGCGAAACTGGATAACGTGCTACTCCTGGGTAAAACGGAGGTCCGTGGTTCGAATTCCGGTAGCAGATAAAATATTTTTTCTGTCTTTTTGGTCTCAATACATCTGTGTGATAACTCAAGCCTGGAATGTTTTTATTACGTGTTTCGCTACAGTAATTGGGTTCCATTGCCTGTTGTAGCTTAACAAAACAAATTGTTCCCACTATACATATACTATACAAAATGCCGAGATAATAAAGAGTTTTTTTAAAGGCGGAGAACTTTAAATTAGACAAAAAATGTTTTTAATAGCTTTATTTGATAGATCATTTTATGGCATTAATACTTAAATATAATTCAGGCATCTGACCACCGCAGCTGGCGCGTACATGGCATAATCTGGAGGTTCAATTTTTACAATCCAAATGTGTTCAGTGATGAAGAACACTTTTGGTTAAATGGCTATGTCAGTAAATAGAATTGCCGCATTTGGAGCGATGATAATTTACAAGGCATTGTCCTAACACCATTACATTAAAAAAATGACTCTTTTGTGCGCTTTACGGGCCGGTGGAATCACTGGTCCATATGTCTTCAAAAATGATGATGGCCAGTACGTTACAGTTACGGTGAGCGGTACAGAGACATGATTACGAACTTTTTCGGGTTTAAATTCTAAGGCATTAAATGTTGCAGACATGTGATTTATCAAGACGGCGCCATGTGCCACACAGCGCGCGATATAATTAATTTACTGAAAGATACATTTAACGAACAATTAATTTCACGAAATGGACCTGTTAACTGACCACCTGCGATTTGACGCCACTAGATAATTTTATCTGGAAATACGTAAAATTTTATGTCAATGTCGACAAACCAGAAACAATTGAGCACTTATAAGCCAACATTTGACGCAATATTGCCGAAATACAGCCTGATTTACTGCGAAGAGTGTGTGAAAACTAAACCTCCAGATAACGCCTTGTACGCGCCTGTTACGGTAATCACATGCCCAAAATTATATTTATATTAGGTCCTTACATATGAAATTGACGTTTTACCGTACTGGCAAATTTGATCTCAAATATCTTCTCTTTGGTTAGGAATTCCAAATCCAAATTTTTACAGCTATTTACTCATGTATTTGTGTTTTGAAAATTATAATTCATTTGTTTTTTCCTCAATTGTTTTTTTCTTTGCGAGACTCAGTTTACAAAATGAAAAACTTGAAATATCGCGTTATTTACGAGTACGAGTTCCACCGTGGCACCAGTGCTGCAGAAACGGCTCGAAGGATTAATGATGTGTATGGCGACGGTGCCGCAAAAGAAAACACAGTGCGTTTTTGTTTCCAACGTTTTCGTTCTGGAAATTTCGACCTGCAGAACAAGCCCCGTGGACGGCCGGAGACCAAAGTTGATAATGAAGAATTGAAGGCTATTGTGGAAGCGGAATCCATCGCAAACCACATCCGAGTTAGCTACAGGCTGCGGTGTTAGTGATAAAACTGTTTTAAACCACTTGAAGCAAATTGGTAAGGTGAAAAAGCTTGAAAGGTGGGTACCTCACGAATTGAGTGAAGCAAATCAACAAACGCGAGTTACTTGTGAGCGTTTGGTGGACTAGTGCTGGTGTCGTTCACTACAGCTTTCTTAAATCTGGCCAGACGATTACGGCAGATGTCTATTGTCAGCAACTGCAAACCATGATGGAAAAGCTAGCTGCTAAACAACCGAGGCTGGTTAATCGCTCTAGGCCACTGCTGCTTCATGACAACGCTAGACCACACACTGCACAACAGACGGCTACCAAATTAGAGGAGCTTCAATTGGAATGTCTAAGACATCCACCGTACTCTCCGGACCTTGCCCCAACAGATTACCATTTTTTTCGAAATTTGGATAACTTCTTGCAAAGGAAAAAATTCAACTCCGATGGGGCAGTCCAAACCGCCTTCAAAGATTTTATTGATTCCCTTCCGAATGGTTTTTTTAGTAAAGGGATCGATGAACTACCTATGAGATGGCAAAAGTGCATAGATAGCAATGGTACATACTTTGATTAAATAAATATATTATAATAAAAAAAAATCGACTTTATGTTCCTCCCATACTAAACGTCAATTTCATATGTAAGGACCTAATATAATGATGACATAAAATTTTCTATCAAATAAATCTAATTTTATGGATATATAAAACATTTTTTTATATTTTATTTCAATATAAAGTTCACCGCTTTAAAAAAAACCAGACGTGAAAAAATCAATCAATGATATTAGATCGTACCGTCTTCACTTGATAGTGAAACTATCAGCTGAACGAAAGTGCGGACATGAACGGAATTCCTAACCTTCAAAAGGCGTTGCTCGGTAAACGCAAATTGTGAAATGACTCCGGCGATATAAATTATCGAATTAGTTTTAAACGCGAAATTCCACCACGCCGTGTCCCGAGTGGACGCCTCCTGTGTAATTACACCTTTTTACGGTAATAAACAAAGATTGATAAAATCGTGTAGCGGTCAACCTGCCGCGTATAATCGGCGCGGTTCTTACCTACTGCGGTGGATTTTGTAATAATAGGATTATGTTATTTTCATATTTTGGGAGGAGTTTGGACACTTCGATGACGGGCGATTTTGAAAAACGTAGCGTTTTAAAACGATCGGTCGCCAAAGAGAGCGGACACAGTTTCCTCTTTCTCTCTTAAGTTTAAAAGACAGACGCACAGCTCTTGACATTTGACTTGTATAAGATCTGTCGAAACCAATTTAATTGGCCACCCCTTTGTCACTTATAAACATCCACGTCCCAGCAAGGGCTACTAAAACCCACTGCCCCTTCTACATTCCTGTTGCTCGCACCAACTCCGGATTACGCTCACCCATAGTGGGAATGTGCCTGGCTTACAACGATTTGTTCACCGACATTGACATCTATCATGTGTCTTTCTATCTCATCTGAGATCACAAGTGAACATTATTCTGCGTCGCCTTGCGATGCAAGATATAAATATAGTTAGACTTATCTTAATGTGTTATATTTGATATTTTTATTTATTTTATTATGTTTTATTTACTACTGTTACTAATTATCTATCTGTCTTTTATTTTAATTTACTTTTATTATTATTATTATGCATAAGTTAAAAATGTTATTTAAGTGAAATATACTAGGATAAATATAAGTTAATAAGTTCATTACTGTATATTTACACTCTCTTATATATACATATCATTTTCTTGTATGTGTAAATATTTCCGAACAAATAAATAAAATAAATAAATTAATCACTGTTGGCTCTTCACTCCCGGCGGGTCTTGAATCCCTCAAGACTGCAAATTGAAATTCAACATTTTTTTTATTGCAATTGACAATATGACGCAACAGATAATGCCTTCTTGTGTGATTGTTCCTTTGAAAAAAAACTGCTCCACTTTGTAGGCTTTATAAATCTGTAACTGTAGAATCTTATATGTATTAATAAAATATTTATACATTGGGTAAATAATTTATTCACAATTAATGTTTTAAAATCGACTATTTTTAAAAAGTAGTATTTTTGTAAGGCCTTTTCAACCCTTTTTACATTCATAGTTGTTAACTGTTTACTATACTCGTAAAATTATTCTTTTAAAACATATACAGGAAGAAAAAACGTACACTTATTCAGAATTCCTGTTTTTAGTTGTTTAATTTAGCGTATTGTGTCTTAAGATCGCGATCGCCTTGCTAGATATTTAATAACGACTGCAGATTAAAAAATAAATAAGAAAAGTTTACCTGGTATTTACAATCGCTGCAAATATCAGCTACATTTCAATGTCACAAAACTAGAGTGAGGTTAAAGCCGGTCTTCTGAGGCTAATTTACAGAGTATAATATAATATTATAAGTCACACGATATAAAAATGTCAAGAAAAGCGTGTAGTTCAGGAAAACTAAAGTTAAATGGAATATTTTGCGAAAAGGAGGAGAGCTTGGAGAACACTCTTATGGTGGACCACGTTGAAATCTGAAAGGAATATCATCTTATAATATGAGTTTTTAATTTTTTTTTTTATTAAATTTATTTGATAAATGTACAAACTTAAGTGTGTATTCAATATAATATAATTAATACACATTTATATTACACGCTTACCCACTTTTAAATGAGAATTTATTCTCGTGTTTAAAAGTGTGGGCATTGTCATGTAGGTTTACATCTATTATTAATGAAATCGTTAGTGTAAGAAATTAGATTAAATATCTAAAGATATAGACAAATAAACATTAGATTAAGTTATAAAAATGAAGACATTAAATTAAGTAAGTAAGATATAAAAAATACAAGAATATAAAAATTAATAATTAAGATGGTATTGTAATAACATTCAAAAGTATATATAGATTGATTTTGGTAAGATTTTTTCTTTGCGTTATTGTGATGGTTTTTTGTAGAAGATTTTCCAATTAAGTCTTGAATTTTCTATAATTTTTTTCCGTCTTCATTTCATTGGGAAGAGCATTAAAGAATGATACTCCTTAATAGGAGAAATGGTGTTGGGCTGTGCTAGTATTACATTTAGGTATCAAAATATTTCCAGCTGATCTCGGTCTACAACTAAAACATCCAAATGTTCTATTATTGATATACATTTTGTGAATTTGAAGTACCGCAAATTTTTTATAGATTTGATTAATATTTGGGACGTTAAAGATGTTGAAAAGTTCAAGAAAATTGAGGGTTTCCTCAAAATCACTTTGATAATTACTCTCTGAACTTTTAACAACTAAAGGGAACAGATTCCCTGGTAACCGCTCTCAGATCTGTAGATCTGAGGATGTGAAGACCGGCAAGGGAGAACGAAAAATGCTGAGATTTTTTAACAAGCGTAAAATATATTTTAATAGGTTTACTGTCCAATATCATCCGTACTGAACAAATAGCCAATTTTTCAAACCATTGCTTTAGTAGTCACGTCTATCAGTACTGTATTGATTGATTCACCCAAACCTTTTTAACATTCTCGGCAGTATTTTGTAACTCGCTGTATATTATAATCATAAAAGGTAACAATATACTCTAGGCTTAACGACTGATTGCTGTTTATTGAATTACGTACGGGTGAGTGTCAAATGTGTCTAGTTCACCTTAAAGTAGAATTCTTAACCTACATTAGAGCTGTCGCCACAATCGAGACTTTTTCAAATGCATTTTTTGTTAGGTATACCTATTTTATTTTGACATTAGAAATATTTTGACGGAAATTGAAATAGGGACGTTTGTGATTTAATTTCAATTTTATACTTTATGTGTACGTTTATGAAAATAGAGGTGTGTACGTGAAATATATGTCACGCACAAACCAAATATTTTGCTTAAAAAATAAGACTAACTCGGTGCTTAGCTTGGATATTTTGCCATCTCATCAGTAAATTATCAATTCCTCTCTTACAAATGTGTTTTGGCTGTCAAAAAAATATGAATCCAGATATAGATAAAACATGAACATCACTGATATTTCAATTTTGTTTACTTTGAGGAAATTTTCCTCTAAAGTGATCTAAATTAATGGTAGTCCAATGGCGCAACACTGGGTGAATATGGTGGGTGCGGTAGAACTCTTGCTGCTTATGAAGATATTGAAATCTTTCACAAGACTTCAGTATCTTTATTATCTTATGAATATATCTTTGCACTGACGACTACGCGGCTGCGAACCAGGTTCATCATGGATACGATTCAATTAGTTAAATGAAAGATTCATTATCGAATTCATCAGGACGCCCACTTTGAGCACTTTCAGATTACTGACGATCACCTATACCTTTTTTTTGTCCTAACGTTATATTGCTCTTAATGATAGAGTAAAAAACACGTATTTATTTTCTTGATGCAAGCTTCGACCTACAATTCCTCAGGGCCAGTACACAAACCTTTGGCTACTCCATGAGAAGTAATTTGTTTTTTTACATGTTTATACAGATGTCTCAATTAAAAATGATTGATTCGTTTCTTTAAATACAGGAGTGTGCAATACAATCTTTTTTATATATGTTTATACTGGTAAGAGACACGCGATCAGTACGCACCTGGCAGGTAATGAAGTGGTTCTGTAATTAGTGATAAATTATTTAAGTACTCTTTGGATATTAAAAATAATATTATTCATTCCCGTACAAAAAGGCAAAATATCAAACAGATTACGTGATAAATGGATACTAAGTGATATTTTTATAATGTAAAATGATAATTTATTCGCGAGGCGCCCAACAGGAAACTATGCAATGTGAGCTGGTTTGATCATGTTCTGCTAAGCCAGTGAAAATATTTTTTAAGCAAGGAATAAAAATTATGGGGTAGAACTTAATGCAACGAAAACGAAATACTCACTCAATAGCAAACATAATGCAGTTGACAGTGAAAGTCTTTAAATCGCTAAGTAATAAATTAGAGAAGATACAAATTACTGTATTCTCGGGCTGCAATGTAAATGTAAAATGGGATACTTCTGTTGAAATTAAAAGTCAAATTGAGCAAGTTCGTGCAACATTAATCTAACTAACTAACTTACCATCACGCCGTTTCTTCGTGGGGGTAGGGCAGAGAGGATAGAGCGCCATACTCTTTTGTCCTGACATACGACTCTCGCCTCATCCACATTCATACATCTTCGCATGAAAGCTCGATGGTTGTTGGGGCTTCTAACGGGACCATCTTCCAGTATCTGCTTAACTTGTTGAGGACCCTAAAAATTTCACTCAAAATATAGGTCAATGCCAGAGATTTTCTGTTTTTTTTGCGATTTTTATTTTTACGAAAAAACCATGAAAACATGCGTATATTAAAAAAAACCACGCACATTCATATTATTTTATCGTATGTGTCGAAATACAATGATTTTTTTATCATTTAAGTAAAATAAAATTCTTTTTTTGAATTTCGATAATGTTGCCAGCGCAACATTTTCCGAAAAATAATAATTATTTTTTATTTGTTTATTAGAGACAACACCACTATTAATAATAATAATCTTCTTATGTGTGGTATATTTTGTTGTACGGCACGGCACACGACGGGACATCGCACTCATAACACATAAATATGATACACTTTCACACACACACATATTTCAAATAAACGCAACAAAATTGCGTGTATTTTTGTTAATAAATCACTATTAGTATTCAATTGAATCATAAACCAACAAAAACTGACAAATATCGCAAAAAATATCGTATATATTTGTGTAAACGTGTACAAATAAATCGAAAATCGAAAAAAATAAATCGTATTTCCCGAGCACATTGCGCGTGACCTTGACGACGGAATATTTGAATTTCGATTGCACAACACGCGATCGGGGCGCCATCTATAACAATTCTATACTATTTTGACGGCAGAAAATTTTTTGTATTGATTGTTGATTTAAAATATAATCCGTGATGTTTTTGAGTTGAAAATGGAACGACAGGTCACGGGCCACGGGATTTTTCTACTGGGAAAAAGTCACATTTTTCAAATTCGAAACGCGGCCGTCGAGAAATAATTAATTACGTTCTGGACGCACCGGTGCGCCCTGGCCCCTGGGGACAGTCGCGTTAGGGCGCACGGGTGCAGCCTGGCCCCAGAGGCTTTAATCCTGTCATGCCACGTCTTCCGCGGTCGACGTCTTTTTCTGGCGCCGTCAACACTTGTATGCCTTTCTTACCATTCTTTCCTCATTCATTCGCTCAACATGTCCAAACCACGTGAGCAACCCTGTTTTAATTCTATTAATTATGCTACCATCAGCTTTACATTCATTCATAATATCTTCATTCTTTAGTCTATCATAAATGGATTTGCCACACATACGTCTAAGGGATCTCATCGCCACGGCATTCAATCTTCTTTCTTCTATCGAATATACTTTCACTCATCTACTTGAACACAAACTCATCTACTTGTTCCAAACATTCATTGCCTACTATTATTTCACAGGTTATCTTACTTTCCTTCTTCTCGAATACCATCACTTTTGACTTATTTGACAACACGAATCCCTATAAAAATATGTTACGAATACCAAAGGTCAGATGCTAAGTGTTCTCGAGATTATTTTATGGAATGGAAGCATGTACGCTTGCCGAAGAATTGAGGCATTCGAGATGTGGATACAGAAGAATACTCAAAATAACCTGGATGGACAGAGTTACCAATGAAGTTGTGTTTTGGATAAATTAATAAAAATTAAGTAATCTAACCATGATAATTTGTTGTCTGTGTGTTCGTTAAATTCATAACTTGATGGAGTGACAACTTTAGATAATTAGAGGACACAATCAGTGCTCGGCTCACATTGCGCGGTCACGCAAGGGTCGTCATTATTTATTAGTAACCTATGAAAAGCCAAGAAACATAATAAGTTTTATACACTCCTTTATTATACATAAAAATAAAAAGCCTGTCAAACGTCGAACATAAAAGTTAGCTAAGACTTAGTATATATAGTATATTTTTGACGGGTCACGGAGAAGCGGTAGTGGCTATGTCGGTAGGGTGCCGCATTGCCGTTTGCGCGTCCGAGATTCGAGCCTTTCTCCAACCGCGAAAATTCATTTTTTTATTATAAAGAAATTATTATATTTAGATAGTACTGGAACATTAATTTCAAGTGCATTTCGTGGTTTCGCATTTTCGCTACATGCTGTTTCCCGATAAACGCATTCCCGCTACGTTGCGTGCGCAACCTCCGTTACAATAAAAAAAATATCTTCAATGCGCCAAAACAAGGTAACTTCAAAAAATATCGCAAATATTTTGGTTTATTCCTAATTTTTGTAAATATTATTATATTTATCATTTTCTCGCAGACCCTAACACTCAAGTATACCTAAATATTGCGAGAAACTAGGATGTGCAGTAATATATTTTCCATAGAACAATAGCACGATTATTGCCATTGGTTTTTTATTATTAAGGACGGAACATGTCCCATACTAGGTAAATCGAGTTTGTCTCGTTTTAGGTAACCGTGTCAAAAAAAAAAAAATTAAATTTAAAAGCATATTCCTCCATTGTGCAAATTTATCAACGAATGTTAAATTATTATATAAAAACATTGTGATAGTAACACGTTAGAAAATAAAATGATTGCTTATCATGATACCCCTAGTCTTTACATTATACTTAATATTATTTACAATTTATTTATCTTTAATACACTTTTTATTATTAATTTATTTATTTTTATCATATAATTGTGTACTATGCAAAAACTTACTATACAATAATATTTATATTGATCTGTGATTTTTTTTCTCACAATTACTTAAATTCATTCTATCGTTAAAACATTATTTATTTCTATTTATCATAAAAAGCGTATTGTCTAAAAACTTATTAACCTGGAATATTTTCCTATATTTGTGTTTAGTGATTTGCGTTAGTCTGAATATTATTCTCAATATATTTTATCATTTATTATTTTTCATTATTAATTATTAATAACCCGTAAAAAGTGTATTATATTATATCAAATTCAAATGTTCAAAAAATATTCATACTTGTACTTTAATGTTACTCTAGGACCATTTATTAGGGACATTAATGACCTGTTGACGGTCTGTTCATTAAAAATAAAATAAAATAAATAAAGAATAAATGTAATTATGTCTCAAAAATAATGAAGATGGCTACGATAAATTTAGATTTTTAAAAATACCTAAGTCGCAAAATTTCAATGCGTGAAACTGATTTATGGTGGACTTCATTGCATAGACCACCTAAATTTCTGTATTTCACAGACATAGTGCGCCATCTACTGTAGTATCGGAGAACTAGTTTGTCCCGTCTTAGGTTAACATTTCCATATTAACGTTCAATTACTCATTATAAGTAGTAACTAATCTAACCTAATCTTTCTAAGTAATATATTTAATTTGTTTAATGGACTGCGTGTTGCAACATTATATTACTATTTTCAAAATAAGCTAAACGCTTGTGCCATAAAAAAAGGTCAATTTTCCTGGTGTCTTGGAATGGGGCTCGAACCATCGAACACTAGATCACTAGGCGAGCGTCACGACAACTACACCAACAAACTATTATTGTGCTACAGTGGATTAGTATTTTTAAACAGTGCACTAATATTTTTCTCTGACGGTCAGTAGTTTTGAAGTGTGGACTAGCTTTTGTTGCTTTTGGTCAGAATCGTAATGTCCTGAATATAATTTTTTTATTTTTTATTTCTGCCTGGCGAAAGATGTAACGATTCTCTGAAAATAGCACCATAATCAGTATAGGTACAAAATATAGAAGCCAAGTTGATTTCCTTTTTAATTCCAGTCTTTCTTTGGCAGGGATAAAATAATTGCTTCTGAATGATATATTGATGTGATCAAAATAGCTTGCATTCTTCAGATAAAATAAATTCTTGACCAAAACAAGATCGCATGATATACAAATTACAATACTATTAATTCATATGGCAGTTTCTTTAAGGTGCAACATGATTATTTTAATTCAAACTAAATTGGAATTTGTAATGCATACACGTTGAGTTAAATTTAACACTAGGTGTAATTTATAAATAACCGAAATACAGAAATTATGTCATCTTATGAGTAGAGTAACGGGTCGTGGAGCAGTGGGGGCGATTTTTTTGTGTGATCTTCAAGGGGAAGATGCTGAGAAGCGGAGACATTTGTAAGAATGTAATATTGTTTATGAGTGTTTACTCAGAATAAAAGTAATTTTGGATTTCGATGGATTTCAAACTGTTCATTATTAATCCCTTACGAGGAACCTAGTGAGTTACTTAGTCTGTGACTATCAAAATAATGGTTGGTATTAATTATATGGGTGGCGAATTGTGAAAAATTGTTGTTTTTAGAATTCCCCAATAATTTCTGTACCTAGGTTAGTTATAAACCTGATGTTCGGCCCGATTCTGAAAATACAATGTCAGGATCTTTAAGATCTTTATCCCAACACTTAATAGACGATAATAAAAATTAAAAATAAACTGGACATAGCTTTACGCCGGTATTTGTTTCTGTAAGTTTCTACATGAGATAGATATAGAGGGAGGGAGAAAGATGTAAATTTTTATCTGTCAAATGTCAAGATGGGAAGATTTGAATACGCGGTAACGCGGTCATGACAAGTTTAGCCATGATACTTCATCTGGACGCTGTGGATGAAGAAATTAATACGTTTGTAAGAAACAATCTCTCTTATATCATCTTTTAATACAGTGTATTTGAGCCGTAGAATTACAAAATCCGCTCTGGACATTGTTAATTTTTATTATCGTCTATTAAGTGTTGGGATAAAGATCTTAAAGATCCAGACATTGTTATTTTCAGAATACGGATGATTGACAGGGACTGATCTCCTCTAAACTAAAGTAGTATTAAATTTAACTCAACGTGTGTGCATTAAAAAGATCAATTCAGTTTAAATTACAAATTTATTAAAGTTTTTGCATATCGGACGTACTGTCTTCGGATATCCGTTCTTCGTAACTTCCAAGTCACCTGGATTCCGCAACCTTCTTGACGCCAGCATTGTTGCCAAATGAATATGATATGTAATTATATACTCGGCAACATTTGATCCTGAAGAAATCATGATTAATCTCCGTAACAAACAATTCTGCATAACTTTCAGGTTGCCACAGCGCTCGCATTGCGCCGGAGGCCACGATGAAGGTACAGAAAGGAGAATGGCTGCTGGAAATAAGGTATGCGGCTCTTTATAAGGTTTTGAAAATAATGGTCAGTGTATGCACAAGTAGCCGAGGAAAGATGAATGCAGAGTGATGTATTAATCCATTATATGGTTTTGATTTTGAGTTGAGATCTTTATTAAGTTTGTGACTATCGAAATAGTTATTGTTTTCAATTATAATCAACACGATTAAACAATTCTGAGAACCTATTATTTTTAGACAACAATGATGTCATCTTAAAGCTTTAATATTTATCGCCATAATCTCCCATTTTTACACTCATTTTAGTTTTAAATTAAGGAGAATATTGCCGATCTTTTAATTTATATTAATATTATTTTTACTTACTTAAAGCAGTCTCCACCTCGACATCTGTCGAAACCAGTCCATCCCACTCAATGGCGTTACACTTTTTTCTTCCTACGCTTTTCTCGATATGTGATGTTATCATCTCCGGTGCTCTTGTAACATGTACAGGTACATAAATACTCAATGTAACATTGGAATATACAGAAGAACGAGAGTGTTACCAGGCGTTATCTCGATTTACTGCGCTTGATGGCTGTATACAATCGTTATCCAGTTATTAACGTTACATTTATTGATCTTAAGTACGTGTAGCTTCTTATTTATCCCACCTTTTAAGGACTATTAACGTACTTATGACCCCGGATAAGTAGCGCTTATTACCTGTAAATATTAAGATACACATATTATGTATGCTACGTGGTCGTAATTTCACATACGGCTTTACTATTTTTTTCATGTTGTATACTAATGTCAAAGCAGTATTCTGAGGAGCGATTTTTTTTTCCGTTTTTAGATAATTTTTTTCAGTGTCTTTCTATCTAATTTGTTTTATATTTTTTTTATCCCTTACATATTATTGTCTAGGTTTAGTACCGCGGTAACTGGTGATCACTGTGTAGGTTTAATGGTTATGACAATCGTGCCTAATTCAGATTTATCGTTCAGTGAATCAAATCTAATCGGCCCGTGGGTTCACAAAGCTCGATGGTCGGAAATCAGCGACACGAATTAATACTCTGGACCACAATAAGATCATTATTGGTTATACTACAAGGGTGATTCGCGTAATTTTTTTATACCGTATAAAAATACACGTATTATTCCTTTATTGGCTGGCGCTATAGACCATTAAGGTCCGAGGTAGGGATTCAGAAGATTCGGGATTTCTATGTCCCCCAAATTTGAGACAAAATTTTCAAAATTAGTCTCAGTTCCCGGGAGTATTATTTTTCGTTTGAATCATAAAACAAACAACTAATAATTATATGCCGAAAACATATAAATTTATTGAAACAATAAATTGAAATATATAAATGAAATAATGATGTATAATGGTGGCTTTTTATACGGTGGGTTCGATTTCCGATGGTCATAATAAATCTATGTAATATACTTATATATAATATAATTAAGCTGTTTCGCTTCAGTAATTGGGCCTCTCGGCCTGTTGAAGCGTCGTTCCTTTCCAGCGTCCATTATTTTTACTACTAATAGCTGTAATATGAGGTTACAGCTAGTTACATCATATTGTTGGTAAGAGGATATGATAAAGTTGGTTGTAGAAAAGTGAGCACGGTACTTGTGTACGCACGTTAGAAGCTGTACTTCTTTGGCATATATAGGATAATATTTTCAATTGTTTGATCCGTGTTTACTTCAGCTACTTTCCTATTAATTGTACCTTCTCCAAATAATTTCTTTGGGATTTACATCACCATGATATGGAGGCAGCTGTAATCATACTGGACCATTGTGTGTAAATATATTTTTATTTTTATATATTGCTTAGGTTCATATCTTTTTATAATTTCCAATAGTCGCGGTTGTATCATGACAACTTATTTAGTCATCAAAATTGGGTCTTTGCGATCCTTTTCCTATTCAAAATACATAAGCATTTTCAAAATGATCTCCAGTATATAACTTTAAATAGTTTTTGGCACGGCAGAAAACAAAAATTCTAAAAATCAATCAAAACGCTCGTAACTAAACGGAATCTGACAGCTGAGATAACGTATAAAATAGACTTGCTATAACCCGTCAAAAATGACAGAACATTGGTTTGCGTCTTTGCTAAGCCCTGGTATACATTTATAGTATCTTTTTGGCGATCCACGGAGAGGCGGCGATTGCAACATGCGTTGAACGGCCGGTTCGGGTTTACTGACCCGGGGTTCAAGCCCCATCTCCGGCCGATTATTTTGTTTTTTTTAGCCGTGAATTCGAACGAAATTACGGACGTTACACGAAGTTATGGACGGACAGACAGCGAAATTATCATGTTTGATAAGAATACCTATAACATTGTACAGAGATGAACTAAACCCCCTTCTTATGCGAGGGGAATGGTTCACAGCATAAGTAGGTATGTAGGTATATTTAAGACACATTTTTAATGCAGTTAAAGTATGTATTTTTTCTTATATCCTGTAAATAAAATGTTTATTTAAAAATTTCGTTCCAAATCGAGTCTCCTAAGTAAAAAAGTATTTATCCCAATTATAATTATTTCGTTGTCTGTCCGTTCATTGTAACTTCTTTAAAGTATAGTTTTTTTATATAAATAAATAAATACTTCTTCTTTAGGAACCGACGTGTAAAACTACTTTCCTTTTTGACGGGTTACAGCTAGTTTGTTTAACAAAAGACTTATTTATTATTATTATTGCTTATTGTTTATTCGCTTTTTATATACATATTATTACAATGGCCGGCTTATTTCCAGTTGGGAATTTCTTCCACCAATCACACAATTTAGTGGAACAATTGAAATATATTTTTATATTTTCGGTATACAATATAACAGTATCAAAACTAGCTTAATGTAATAATAAGATGAGTAGGAGAGAGACGGTTTAAGGATTTTAAATGTAAGTATTGATTAAGACATTATACTCTGTAAGAGTAGGTATCTACTTGGTCTAATATTTTCACGTTTGTTTCGAAAATTTAGAAACTTGTGGTAATTTTTTTAAACAAGTCAAAAGTATCGGAGATGATTTGGTGACGTGGAAGTGCGAGCGAGGAAATGATGGTTAAGAAAATATATGAGCCGAGTGTTAAAGTCAGCAGGAAGACTTGGCAATATCAGATACCGCAAATATTGGAGGACGGCCATGTTAAAAGCCTCAACAACCGAAGAGCAAGCATGAGAAGATTTATGAATGTAGCCGAAGCAAAGTTGGTTTGCCAAGATAGAAGAACGTAACGCTCTATCCTGTCTGTGCCCACCCTTGCGTGGAAACAGCGTGGTAGTTAGTCGGTGTACAAAAACGTTTATTTTGGTGATCTGTGTCTGAGGCTTGTCGGATATGTCGTTGCTAGTTAAATTTTTACTCCCTTTCTTTTGACTCATAGCGTCTGCTTGTTTGTCTGACGAAAAAACTTTGGATCGATTTTTAACCCTTTTCCCGTGATCGAATCGAGCTGAAACTTTGCAGGTAGACTAATGATCTGACAAATTTTCGTTAAAAAAATTAATAATTATCGTTTGATTTTGGATTTTTCGAAATTTTTTATTAATCAATTTTGTAGCGTCGCCCGACTCGAGCTCAACGCTCAGGTAAGAGCTAAACCTGATTTAACTAGGAAATGAGAAAGGGACTATAATAAAGACTTGGTTTTTATGGGTTAGTTTCGACGGTCCCAACGTTTACTGTTGAATTTGCGAAAAAGCATTTTCGTTTTACTATTTTCAACCATCCGATTTACTCTACATTTTCGGATAATGTTAAAAATGGTTTACTTTTCCTTTAGTACATGCTGTGTTTGACACGAAATTTTTTTTTTAACTTTGTTCGAAAATAAGGATTTATTCGAATGTTTTAAGAGAGTAAAACGGAAAAGGAATAATTGCAGATTCAACAGTATACGCGGGGACCCTCGGTTAATAGAGAACTGTACACATTTTACTATCTTTGGCGGCTAACTTCATGGTTTCGTCTGTTGCGTACTAAACCTTCGTCTAGGGCGCGATGGTGGCAAATATGTGAGTAGTCTTGTGGGCCCAGAGGAATTCGCGGGCTGGGGTCACCGTCCAACTAGCACTGCGGGGCGGTGTGGTCACGGCTAGAGGTCACGTGGGTGGCCGGCCCGACTAAATGTCAGGTACCCGGCCCTGCTCGCGCAGGATTGCGGATTTCCTCCGTCGCAGAAAACTGGACTAATTGCATCGATCTACATGATGAAATTGACATTTCCATTCGCGAGCATATATCGGATAACGCGATATCCTGTTACCTTCGAGGGGAATATCGATTTTATGAATTTTCTACGACATATTAATAATAATAATAATATGTTTCCATACTAATAATACATTTAAAAAATACATATTGAATAATAAGGATAAGGATAATTAAAAAAACAAATCGGGTGTTTATTCAGAATATTTTTTTTTTTTGAGTTTGTTCAAATCTTTCAGAACAGTGCTGGATTTATGTCACAGAGACATTATTAATCAATTAATGTATATTATAGATATCTCACAGAGACGAAACTGTATTTCTTAAGGGAAAGTAGGTATAGAAGTCATTTGGGTGTACATAGAACTTATGACCTATCTTATGGTTGGCTTAAGTGATCACTTTACACAATGTAACACAATGACGAATGTTACATTGTGTAAAGTGATCACTTAAGCCAACCATAAGATAGGTCATAAGTCCTATGTACACCCAAATGACTTCTATACCTACTTTCCCATAAGAAATACAGTTTCGTCTCTGTGAGATATCTATAATATACATTAATCGGGTGTTTATTTATTTATTCTAAGTATTCACAAGTTCACAGTACAAAAAAACAAAGAAACATCTTGAAATATCCTACTGCAGCTCAATTATGAACGACTCAATATATCAATGTAATTTCAGATCTTAACGCTAATCTAATCAATTATATAAGAAATAAAACAAGAGAAAAGTGAAATAAACAAAGTATGACAACAGCAGTAAACAGTAATAAAAGCAATAAATCAAGAGAAAAGTGAAATAAACAAGTATGAAAACAATTTTAAATTAGTTTTTAAAACAACACTAGTTTTTAAAACAACAGTTTTTGGAACAACACTCTCCCAAACATCGCATTCTTAATAATACTTGAATTCGCATTGAAAATATCAATGCTTTTGCGGTTCGTTAGCTCGTTACATGACCTACTCGCTCTTAAAATTAAGGAGTTCCCTTGCGATCTCGTATGGTGTTTCGGAATTGAAAAAGGATGCGACTGTCGTGTTGATCCTGATGCTAATCTTTTCCAGTAGATATGGACAATTGATTTTGCCAGAGATTAATTTTACTAAGAACATTATGTCGGAGTATTCTCTTCTAAGTTTTAATGGATGTAGGAGAGGTATTTGATGATTCAAATGTCTTCTGCTCAAGAACTTTAAGAGAATAAACTGAAAGAAATTTAAGAATAAATTAAATACTATGTTTTAAACCACTTTATTGATATATATTTGTCAATGTCAATATTGATATATAGTTTCGGTTGGACTCAACCTTCTTTAGGACAATATATAGGACAATTATAATATAGACTGAAACATAGTATTTAATTTATTCTTAAATTTCTTATAATGTCAAGCCACAAAGCGTCTTCTTGCTTTGAAAAGTTAGAATAAATTGATTTGTAATGATTGTGACTATTTTTATATAGGAAAAACGTGTTGAAATTTTAAAGTTATTATTTGATATATTTCCCATTCCAGTGGTTAGTTGTCAATCTCTCGTACGTCCCGTACAAAAATTAACAAGTTTACCGAAATAATGAAAGGATAATTATTGTGCATCTTCTTCTTCAGCCTTCATCTCACCCCTGCTGGATATAGGCCTCTTCCATACTCTTCCTTGTTGTTTGCTAATTGTAGCCATTTCTTTCCCCCTACAGCGGCTATATCGTCGGCTCATCTCTTTTGAGATCTTCCGATGCCTCTTTTATTAGTCCTTTATATTAACTCGTGGCGTCTGCTTGCTTGCTTGCCGGCTTGCCGTCGAAAAAACTTTGGATCGATTTTGACCCTTTTCCCGTGATCCAATTGAGTTGAAACTTTGCAAGCTGACTCGTGGCGACGATCAAGAAGAATGATCAAATTTTCATTTAAAAAAAATAATAATTATAGTATAATTTCGGATTTTTATAAATTTCAATGGTTTTTTCAAATTGGAATCATTACAAAAGTTTGATTACTAGCAACGGCGGCCCGATAACGTCGCGGAATATTTTCTAAATTTGAATTACTCCGTCGGTATACATAATAGGTACTTCACTACGAATTTCGAAAGTCTAAATTGACTGACAAATGTTTTTAGAATTTAATCTTCAAAGCATGAAGTTCTTATCAAAGCTCAAAACATCTGACATTTTAAAAATATATTAAATTACTGTAAGTTTAGCGTTATTTTATATGTTTTAATTCGTTTTTAATTGTTGTCATATTTTACAAAGAAAGGGAGTATAATAAAACTTGGTTTTTATGGGTTACCTTTTTCTCCCTAGGTCTCCATTCAGAACTCTGGGAGGTCATCTTGCAAGACAGGATTATGCATCTGCCCTGATGAAAATACAGTAATGTCGAAACCAGTAGACATAAAGTTACTTCAAGTGGTTTATACAAAAAATTTAGTTAATTTAAATTAATAAATAAATAATACTTTACGACATTTAAAGAGGTCTCTTGAAAGCATAATATTTTATTAGATTAAATAAATAATGATTGTAATAACCTCGTCGGAGCTAATCGATGTCAGTGGATTGATGAAGGTAATAAAACTTCAAATCAAGCATTGTGACATCATTTTGAATTTATCCGACGTACATATAACATCGCGAGAAATTATTTATGTTTCAAAATTGTTAATATCGCCGACAGAAATGGTCCAGTTTCGCCGGTAGCGGACCCATAAATTTTAACAAGAGCCTTATTTGTTTTTTATTGACGGTACCTCAAGAGCAGACACAAATTTATTTATTTCATCGGATGGGATATTCTATTAAATGTTTTTCATGTCCCTCCTAAAGTCTCTAACATCAGCGCAAAAAAAGTTTGAAAATAAATAGATTAGAAGCATCACTATCCAATAGAAGAATTACAGATAAAGGTTTTTGAAACTGATTTTAAATTCAGAGCGATGATTTGAAAACTAATACACTTTTGATAAAATGTTTTTAAAACACACCATCATTTTTTAAAAAATTAGTTATCAATTATGAAAATGACACAATTCGCCAGATAATTATGTTCAAACACAATCTGAACATTAGTAAAGGTGAATTATAGATTTTATTGAAGTCTTTATAGAGTGGCCTCTTAGAAGGTCACCAATTCTCATAGCAATGTACGTCTTCCCTTTATATCCTTCCCTATCAAATAATTTATATAATAGAAATTAACCCTTATGTTACTACCCGGGCACCCGGGTATCCATTTCCGACTTAAGTAAAGTAAAAATAATTTTATTCATAAACCCTTGATGCTTTTGTCCGTCCGGATCCCCATTATTTGAGGTATTTGAAAGAGATTTATGTAAAGTTTGATGCAATTTTATTTTTAAAAAGGTATTTGATATAACCTTAAACTTGTCTAGTCCTCTGATTACTACCCAGGGTGCCCGGGTACCCATTCGGTATTGATATTTTCATTCAGTGATAGACCCAAATTTTACCGGATTTCGTTTTATTGTAAAAATTAATCATGTTCGGGTTTGATTTTGAGTCCCGACGTTACATCTCCATGATGCGCAGATGATAAAAATATATTTTACACAAAATAACATTTTTTACTTTATCATTGGATCCAAATAACAATCTTTCGCCAGAATATACTTTTTATTTCGTCAACGGTTGCCATATTCCAAGATAAAATAAGATGTTGTGCTTTGGCATATTACATTGGACGTTTTTCCAAGACTTTCTTTGGGAAGTCATGAAAAAATTTCCAATGTAATATTACGTCCACAACCTTTGAGCGGCCAATTCTTTCACGTTAGTGAGTTTCTCGTCCAGATGTTAATTTTCCGGTGTATATTTAGCCAGTAAGAGGATAATAATTTTTTGCATACATATCCACCATACTTTTATCCCCTATTTAGCGGGCTTAGACTGAATGTATTGCATAAATTATATACATCCGCTGTAGACTGTAGAAAATGATTGCTCATTAATTGTAACAGTTGGGTTGTAGAATCTATACACGCTGAAAATTTTTGAATTCAGTATCAACCATACATATTTCACGTATCGACGTAGCTCTACCGTCATTCAATCGGTATTTCTTCATATTGGCATCATTGAAGCGAGGAAATTCAGTGCTTGATACTGGGTATAAATTACATTTGAACAAATAAAAAATATACTCTGTATTTAGGTAATCGGCACCATATGCAATCACAATACCCATTTAACTCGCATGAAGTCAAATCCTTCCAATGTGGTTTGTTAGTACGATCATGTAAGTTGTACTCAATATATATTTTCCTTGCCTCTATATTGGTGTGACGGATGGAGAGTATCAACAATTTCTGGTTAAAAACACATTTGAATGTAATACTAATAGATAATGCTTTTCTTGATCTGTGTAAATCACTTCTTTGCCGATGATGAACGATATAATGCGACCTAGTTTTATAATGAATATGTGGATTTTTATGCCATATCATTTTATTGCTAGCCCGGAAGTGAGCTTGAGCAGATGTCGGTGGTTCAATATTATCCTATCTTATTTTTCGCGTGATGCAATATCAAATACAGAAGGTGACGATGAAGAATTACTAGAAGATAGTCCATATCTTATACTAATTCTTCATCGTCACCTTCTGTACTTGAATTTTCATTTTTTTTTCAAAAAATTCTCTGTATCTATGACCATATCGTTACATAGTAATTGGAGTAAACAGTCTTTTTCAGAAGCGCTTTATCAAAAAAAAAAAATTATACAATTAATTTATATCTTTGATTTCATTTAACGTGAAAATATTAATAATAAAACATCAAGGTTATCTCACATATTACCATTTTAATAATTTCATAAGTTTTAGTGAATTTGAAAAAAGTTGAGACGATGAAAACTTAAATGTTGTAAACGTATAATAAATTTTAACTGTAAATAATATATAACATATAATAAATTATAACTGTTATAAATATATAATAAATAAATTTCACATGAGACATATCGCACTTTACTAAAGCTAGCTATAGTAAATAGATAGATAGAATTGAAGATATAAATACAAAATTCAGTAAAAATGCACCAGTCAATGTCAAACAAACTGATAAAAATCAGGTATAAAGGGATACAGATATCGTTATGAGAAGCAGTGACCTTCAAGGAAGCTATTTGATCATTATCTCAATATCAATTTGCGATATACAAAACAAAAGAATGCACGGGGAACGTCCATCCAAGTAGAGTACCCAGGTACCCTGGATAGTAACTAGTGTAAAAAATTCCGGGTAGTAACATAACGGTTAAGATGGAAACGAAAATGGGTACCTAGGTACGCGGGCATTAACATAAGGGTTAAAAGCACTGTAACAAGCCTTTTCAAGCTATCTTCTATGAAACGAAGATATACTTCATTCAAATACTTAAATACAGCATTCAAATACTTAAATACAGCATTAAACACAAATTGTCACATTATCATTATTGCCTGGTGCGCATTTCATGTGAGAATTGAATCCATTGAAAACAGTAACATCAATTTCTCAAGGGCTCTCAAAGACCTCAAACCGGATACAAGGCTGCATCTTGTAGAATAGGTCCGGCAGACTTTTGCAAGAACAGGTCTCACGGTTAAAGGACACGCGTAATTAAAAGCAAAATTAAAAATTTATTGCCCATTAAAGGCGATTTTCCACTGTTCAATCAAATAGTGATTTGTTTTTTGGCGCATAAATAATGCAGTTAAATGTAATGTGATTTATTGTAATGATCCATTTCGAAATGCCTCAGAATTCGAGAGCAAGTCTTGCCACTTGTTGCTAGAGTAAAGACCAATGTCATAAAATTTATTTCTACATCAGTGGTTCCCAACGGGCGTGCCGCTGCACATAGTAAAATATAAAACATTCCTTCTAATTTGTTTATCACGTGTGCGGACTATAAACTCATTTGAGCAGTATATTTTTTATAAAAATGTGGAGAAATGTGCACAATTTTCTTCACTAATAAATTATGTCGCGTAAGAAAGTACAGATATAATAAATGTACTCGCATTCACATAATACTAGACAAGCATTACGAAACCTTGACGAAATACCAAAAACTAAGATAACACATGAACAGAAAAATTACTCATACATAGGGCCTAAAATATTTAACATATTTAAAACAATATGTTAAATATCAGAATATACTCAATTAATAAAATAAAAGCTTTAGCAAACAACTGGCTTACCTCCAAAGGTAGAACAGCAACTGAAAATTTACTTACTGTAACTGCATAATAATATCTATAAATAAAAATATATACCTGTATAAATAAATTAAGGAAAATAAAAAATAATCTTAACAAAACTTTAACCCTTTTTACATTAAACAATATTCTACACATATTTACACTTGGACTTATGACTCACTCAACCTATCACTAACATTGCACTTGATACTTTGTAGATACATAATTTTATTATTACCTTATGAAAACAAATATTATTGACGAAATCAAAAAAATATTATAATTGTGTTCTATAACGCCACTCTGGAACAGGCGTAGCCTAGTAGAGTGGCATAATTATAAGATAAAATTGTGTAATCTTATCTTATATTTTTATTGTTAAATTATTATTAAGTACCTATATATTGTAAACAAGGATTTTTTGAAATAAACAAAACTAGAAAGTAATTATCAACAAGTTAATTGCTCAATATTCATATCCGATTTTGGTGCTTTATCCCATTACTGTTCGATGGATCAGCCATTAACAAAATATTGGTCAATCTTCGGTCTATTAAAGCAAACCTAAAATCTGTTTCCGCATATTTGTTTCTATATGCGAGGGTTGGGTATATGAGTGCGAACAAATATTTATAAGTACATTCATACACGCCTATAAAAGCTATATTTTTCTAAATAAAATTACTTTTTTACTTCTAAAATTAACAAATTACTAGCATTATTACAATCACTTTTGATGTGTAATTCCTCTATTTTATGTTATTATGAAAAATATTTTCGCAAAACCATTATACTTGTTTTATGTAATCAGACGAAAATTCATGATATGTCATCTGTTTAAAAAGTTTAAATTTTTCAGCCGCGAAATTTTTATATTTTGCAATTTGTACCGTGACGCCTAAAAGATTAGAAACCACCGATCTTTATCATTCGCCCCTAAATCTTTCCCATCTGTTTATGTTGCTATTAGGTAAGGTATCGACACGTGTTGTTTTTCAATTTTCTAAATCCTGTGCACTATGTTCAAAATCTCAAACTTTTTATAACCTCAATGCGTACATACAATGGTAGGATATGTCACTCATAGCACGGATGTTATGTAGAAAGATGCAATGTTTGTTATCAAAATTAAACTGAAATTAGCTACTTTCAGGAAACAAAAGTTGGTAGGGAATTAAATCCCTGAATGGAGTGTTATCGTAAGGTTTATATTTATTTGTTTAGCGCAACCCAGCGGCATAAAATGCAGGTTAGGCAGGATTTGAATAGGGATCTGGTTTACCTGTATATCTTCGAGCTGTGCACCAATATTTCACTCTCATTGACCCATAAATTAACGAAATTAATTAAAGAGAAATGTATGTGTATATATATAGTAGTATATGTGAGTAGCTTGTTGGTCTTGTGGTTAGGACACTGGCCTCGTGATCCAAAGGTTGCGGGTTCGAACCTCACTCCAGACTAGCAAGTTAGTCCTATTTTCATAGTACAAGCGTTTAGCTTAGTTTGAAAATAGTAAGAATATTGATGTGACACGTATTCCGTGTTCACATCTCTATTTTTAAAAAAAAAAAAAAAAATATATATATATATATATATATATGTAACAAAAGGAACTTCTGGACTTCTCCCACCAATAAGGCTGAGCCTTATTGGTGGGAGACTTTCATGTCACCCGCGAACAAGTACGGCTAGTCCGCAACTTTTGAGGCCTTTTAGCCGTGACAATGGCACGTGATACCGTGTCGAAACGTCGGCCTTGGTCTTCTCACGGAGACCATTTACAGAAAACGCGAGGGAGTCCAGAAGTTCCTTTTGTTACATACAATAACGCTCGCGGAAACCTCAAGCAACAATCTATATATATATATATATATTATATATATATGCGCTTAGAAGTCTCGTAACGATTGTTGACGGCTGGTTGTCAAATTTGTATCTTGAGCGTCACTTTTTGCATTGCCGCGCCATCTTTTCTTCTTACAATGGCCGCCGCTCCAGTCGCTCACTGCTTTACCGACTCGTCAAGGAATCTTCATGTTCGGGTCGCGAGTCGCTACGAGTACGTGCTAGCTACTCTTAGATACGACGTAACGCCAGAATGAACAGAAACAGGACATTCAGGCAGGCCGAAGGATATAAGTCAGGTGCGTTAACAGATGCGTACCATCTCGTCAAAGTTTCTTAAGGATTTAGAACAAGGATAAAACACCATACGTTTATACCAATACATATTTAAAGCCCCTTTTACATACACCGTCTGTAGTTGGTTTAAAAAATGATAACATGGGTCATATAAGTATTATTAAAAATCAATCATATCCTAAATTATATTAAAATTAATTATTCGGAAATCATTAAGTATTAAAATTAAACAATACATATCACTGTCTTATCGAATTACGTTTGCATATTTTTTTTCATTTTTTTTTCATTACTATTCGTTTAACAAAGCGAACAAAGTTTTGGATAATAATAGGACACGTGAATGTACGAGTTGATTTGTGTACTAATATTTATTGGCGTAATTATTATTTACTTATTTTTTTTTATCTAATGAAGCGCTGACTATCATTAATAACATACTGTTTATTTAAAACAAAGATATCATTCCTTAATCGGATGTAAAAAAAATGAAAAATAATTAGACAAAAAACAAACATTATCGGCACAAAAAAAAAACATTTGTGTATGTAAATTAAAGAAATGATAGTATCATAATCGTGCAAGAAATTATACAGGTCTCTGTTGAAAATATAAAGTAGTCTATATAAACGTTTATCATAATCTATATTTGACCAGCGGCAAACAACCGGATTCGCCTGTTGTTACTAGAAGTACTTGCCTACGTCTATTTAGTTCAATTTAAACTGATGCCTTCTAGACTAAGAGCCAACAAACTCTCAATTTTTCTACATGTACAATATTAGGTAAGAAGGTTTGTATATTATGACATTTGAGTTTGGGGAATTTTGGCAGATCTAGGTAGGTAATACTAAAAAATGTTTAAGTAAAACGTAAAAATAATAAACCTGATTTTTTAATATATTTAATAGGATACTACTATACACTAATATTAATTTGTGTAACAAAAATAATTTGTGTAAAAAAACAGATGATTTTCACCAGTCATTTTGTAACGTAACCTGCCTGTACACCTAAAGCTAAATACTTAACTATAAAGTTTAATAATATAAGTTTTACGAAAAGCCCAAAGCTTGAGACTTTAAGCTACCGAATTGAGCTTTATTACGACTTTTGTGACTTTTAAGCACACACTTTATGCTTTAAGCTACTAGATGAAACTTAAGTCGAACTTAGAACTTCGGAAGTATATTTACATGAAAGTTAATATTTTTTTTTTTGTTAAGAATTTATATTTTCAAAATTGGCCAGTCGTGATCTATCTAGTGGTTAGGAAAATTCCTCTTCCGTTATGTTCGTAGCTATCCAAAATTCTTTTGATATGTGGTGAGATTCGTATTCTTATTAACGCGACTACACTAATATAGAACGGATTCTTACCTAACTATGGAAATAACAAACGCACGTAACTAATCCGTACTCGTCCTTCTAAAAACCGCTCTAGAATTCTACAGTTTCGCCTATACGAGAGATAGCCGATATCGTCCACGTCCTGAGTCGGCCTAAAAGCCAATTATATGCGGCGTAGCCGAGGAATAAACGCTAGTAGCAAAACTTCCTTACATTGTACCGCCATAACTATAATACCACCGGGGCTAAAATACTGAAATATAAAACAATACAATCGTTGCCAAGTTAACGGCATACTCTAAAGATTCCGCTCGCCTTGATTATCAATATCTCATAATAGCAGCTTAGAACAGTGTTAGCACAACCACACGCGGTACCCATTTATGACAGATTTACAAGATATAATAGCATACGGTATATTCAAAACACAAGTAAGAAACCTACCGGTAGAGCGTCCCACGTTGTCCGATCTGCTCAATCTGTTCATAGTACATATTGGGGGAAGATAAACATATTTATAACAACTAAGACGCATCCAGAGGCTCAGGGCAAGCTTTGTCTGACATTATCACAGCCCGAGATTCTAAGGGAATGGAAGATACAGTTTTGTAAGTGAAATTTAAGAAGTGTCTAACCACTTCTGTTCAAACGTGGATTCGAGATGCCCCCCCCCTGTAGGGGGGAGGGGGATGCGGCCCCAGAGCATCACCGCATCCGGTGGTTAACTCCTGTTTAGACATAACCTCCCACACTAAGCTGCAGACCAAAACCAACCCGAGACTCTGTTGCCTCTGCTGGGATCCATTCAGTGTCCTCGTCTTCCTGGCGACAAACTTATCAGGAAGAAATCCCGCGTCTTAAATTAAGGTTTGTATATTGTCCAGCGGGGCAGTCAAATTGACTGGTGTATAATGATGGGGATCCCACGTCGCGGCTACATGGGCCGGATTATTATGATGTTTACTGCTGATAAAAGGGCTGAATGAACTAACTGGGTGACTGGAAAAGACTCATCCCTGAGTGCGTCAGACAGAGCCATGTTAGCATCGCCAATTATAGTTGATGTGAATGATCCCACGGTGTAGTCTAATTGACTAGAGAAATTAAAGAGATAGTATAGATGTGGATGATCCCACGGTGTAGTCTAATTGACTAGAGATATTAAAGAGATAGTATTCCAGAGTGAATGTTATGGTTAATTGTGTGGTTCCTGATATGTATGTCCTGTGCCAGAGGAGAAGGGCTCCGAAAGGCTCCTGGTATACAGCAGTATAGTAAAGATGATTAATGATGTGTCAGGGTGAGATGTCAACTGGCATTCTCGATCAGGATACTCGTTCAAATAAATCAGCTTCTATTCAAGATATAACCATGGAGATCTGGATTCGATGACACCGAGGACGACCAAGCATCGAGGTTCTTCCCACCAGCGTGTTACGGGTGAGTTCTCGACGCCGAGCTATAGGAAACAACCGCATATGCTTGAGCCGTAGCCTCTCTATTATAAGGATGGTATGCGTTAAGTTGCCCATATGGTACGCCCACCTGGCGTGTCACAACGTATCGATCGTCACAGCGTCAATGAATTCCGACCTCCCTCCTTCCATTAGCAAATCTTACAATATTAAGATTCTTTTCATTAGTAATTTTAAATATGTTTAAGTATTGCATACAAGCACCACGTTCAACAGATGACAAGAAGAATAGTAATAGTAAAAGGTCCTTAGCTGACAGAAGTTGAAGTTCTCTGCAAACTGTCCATATCCTCTAGTAACGACTTCAAATGATGTTCTCCTTGTATGTGTTTTCCAATAACAGCTTTCCAGTCATGTATTTAAAGTAACGTCATCCTTGTGTGTGTGTGTGCTACAATATCTGCCTTCCAGTTAATGATTCCCAAAATAGTGTTTTCCTTGTATATATATTCCAATATCAGCGCCTGTAAAACTGTATTAGATCCTAGAAACAAAAAGACTATTCCTCCTACGCCGAGCACATGCAGAACATAAACCCCTTCAATCCAGTTCATCCACGGTTATGCAAAAAGGCGAAAGAATAGTAATAGTAAAAGGTCCTTAACTGACAGAAGTTGAAGTTCTCTGCAAACTGTCCATTTCCTCTAGTAGCGCCTGTGTTTTCCAATAACAACTTTCCAGTCATGTATTTAACATAACGTCCTCCTTGTGTGTATGTGTGCTTCAATATCTGTCATCCAGTTAATGATTCCCAAAATAGTGTTTTCCTTGTATATATATTTCAATATCAGCACCTGTAAACCTGTATAGGATCCTAGAAACAAGAAGACTATTCCCTCTACGCTGAGCACATGCAGAACATAAGCTCTTTCAAACTAGTTCATCTACGCCGCATAGTGATATCACAAGCAGACATAAACAATATAATTACAAGTATGTTTAAGTTCCCCCACCTTGGTGGAAATATTCGCATTCGTATTCACCGAATAGTAGGCCTGACATTCGTATTCGTGAAAGTAGTATTCGTTGCATCAAGGTAATTATATTTACAAGTATGTTTAAGTTCCCCCATCTTGGTGGAAATATTCGCATTCGTATTCACCGAATAGTAGGCCTGATATTCGTATTCGTGAAAGTAGTATTCGTTGCATCACTCTCAATAATAAAATCATATAGATAAATAATTACGGTAACTCATAAAAATATGATATTACTTATATTAAACGAATAAAACAAAACAATCTGTCATATAAGTAAATAACGCGATTACGGAAGACCAAAGGTTAACTACCCCTGAACAAACCCTTCCCCCTAAATACGTACGTCTGACAATCACTATAAAATGAAACCATGTAATATTAAAAAGGCGTAGCAATATATCGAAAGATAATTATTATTACAGTCATGTTTGAGTTCGCTAGATGGCGGTAGTATAACAATTTTTATTCATACGCCAGACCGACCTGTAACTAATTTTGAGACAAGAATTTCTCTCTTATATTCGAAGCAAAATAAATTTTAGCTCAAACCATATTGCACAAACGTTAAAAATTCGACACCGTAAACATCCTCCGCAATTTTATCAAGTAAAACGCTATTCTAAATAACCAATAATATTTTAATTCTATTAAACTTACATTCTATTCACTTATATGCCAAGCTGACCTGTAAATAATATCTTGCATTCGAAGCAGAATAAATTTTAGCGCAAACCATATTACACAAACGTTAAAAATTCGACACCGTAAACATCCTCTGCAATTTTATCAAGTAAAACGCTATTCTAAATAATTAATAAAATCTTAATTTTATTTATTTTCATACTGTTCCAAATCTCCTTTTAAATCCGGAATAATAAATATTAAACGCGACCCCGTTTGCCTTTAGTTTAAATAAATATTGAATAACGATACATCCCAATATTAATCAATGTATAGCAATGCATACGAGAGCCAAGAGAATAATAATAAATCTCCTATCTGCCTCCCCAATTTCAATATATTGTGCAATATATGTCGAATTCAAAGTATAATTATTGGAGAAATTGAACCATTTTAGATTCCCAAGTAAAATCGCCCGTTCTCCCGTGCGCTATAACACTCCGCTTGGAAGAACCTTTCGCACGGTCCGAACCTGTCCAGACAAGCCATCGCGACATTAAATACACACAACTACTCCGAATCTCAATTACTCCCTAAATAATACAGCCCGATAGTAAAAATAATTAACCGTAATAGAAAATATAAATGTGTTCCCCAGCTGAAGACCGCATTGCACGCTACCCACGTAATACAACAATTATTATACTGCTACTAGGCAAATCATACAGAAATCCGTGTATTCAGTCGGCAGCACAGATAATACAAAAATTCCTTTGCATATTTGAAAATTACATAAGTATTATGAAAGAACGTCGGCTGGATTATCTCAGCCGCGAAATTACGAATTATCATATATTAAATCTGATGCGCGCACAGCAATACAAGGTTCTGAATATAATACACATATAAAAGGCAATAGAAATAATTAATATTGGAAAGGCTTATCTGTTTTCACAAGTGTTCACTGTTCCAAATCTCCTTTGAATTATTAAAACCTCTGGCTTTTTCCTCGGTCCTGTTAATTTGTCTTCCTTCGACAACGCCTTCGGCCGACCTCAAAGCTGAAAACTCAAGTGCCGCTCTCTAATTTGTATCGCCTAAAAATAGTCCCTATCTCCCGCCATCTTTGATTCCAACTTGCGTGTAAAAGTCAAAGTCTAACATCTCAGGACGCGTTTCATTGGCCAGATTCGGTGCTAACGGCCGCGTCTTGTGATTCGTCCGATTCAGTTAAAATAAAGGTAAAGCACGCGTCACACGCGCGGCATACCTCTACGTTTCACGAACAATACAGGCTCGTCCGCACCTACTTACCTGGAAAACATATAATCACAGAATATTTAACGGGTTGTGAAGCTTCTCTTTATTATGAGTTTTTAGCAGATAGATATTTTCGTATAATTTTTCAGCAATGTCTATTTGAATAGGCCAATATCGTTACAATTTCTTCCTCCGACGCTTTAAAGCTCTAAAAAGGATCAGGTCATTAACGTTATAGTAACAATTCTAAATTTGCTATATTTTATTCGGCACACTATTTAACAATATTGCCTGATACCATATATTTTAAATTTTTACTTACCAACACATTTTTTTGTACCTGTGTTACCTGTTATCTGCCTAAATCCTCCGGACTCAAATGTTATAATATTCAAACCTTCTTACCGACTCCAAGACCTGTCAACTTTCGAATGTTTCGCAATAAAAACGTTTTATTTTCTAGTTACTTCTGGTTAAAACCAGAGCTTGCTTTCAATTTTCTTCTGAATAATTGTTTGTTGAAGGTAATATCTCAGTCAACAAATTATTTGTTTAATTGATTAAATTTTACTGCTGTATCGATTTATATTTTTTTGTTTTTCGTAGAGGCAAATGTATTAAACTTCTTGATTATATTTCGTAGTTCTCATGTACTCCACATATCTCAGAGATTTTTCTAACTTCACTATTATAGGGCGTCAATAATCATCACTTCATTAATCGTGGAGGAAAGGGTTTGAGCAAGGTAAATATAATATCTGTAGCAATAGTTATAATATATATATATATATACCAATACTTGGTAAAAAGCTTCCGATACGAACGGACGTGCTCGCACTGCCCCTCGTGACGGAAATTTATTAACAAGACAACCTGAAGATGCCTGTTGTGATTCAGGCGAAACGTCGGTTGACGAATGGTCCTTCTGAGGACCAGATTTTGACGCGGGTTACCCACAAAGAAATTAATACTAACATTTCTAACACCCGTGAAAACCTTCATTATAACATATGTATATATATATACAGGTGTATTTTTTCTTTAAAAAAATAGATATGTTAAATCAATATACTTCCCATTTCCATTGATCTGGAACGGGACTCGAATAAGCGACCACCAGATGACAAATAAAATAAATTTACAGCAAACAAACACACATACAAATATTATTTATTATACAATATTTAATACGAATATTTCAGCCTGCAAGGTCATCGTATGTAGAAATCCATTAATCTTACGCTGGCTAAAAAATAATATCATATCTCGGTTCCAAAGTTGCTTTTATTGTTTAATTATAATACTTAATGCAGATGAAAAAAAAATTAAGTTTAACTTTATTTGAAAATATTTATATTTCTGACAGATACTTCCTATACATTGCAATGATTAGTTATCGATCTGATGTAGTTGCAATAGATTGATATGTCTTATATCATATCATCAAGACGAAGAGGAATGAGCTGGGCTGCTTTTGGCAAACTCAAACATATCTTCGAGAACAAAGAGATCCCAATTAGCATAAAAAGAAAAGCCTTTGAATCGTGCATACTGCCAGTGATGACGTATAGATTGTAAGAAAAGAAAAGTGTAGAAAAGCTCAAATGCACGCAACGATCCATGGAGAGATCCATGCTTGGAGTAAGCCTAAGAGATAGAATTAGAAATGACGAAATTAGGCGCAGAACTAGGCGAAGCTAAAATGGCAATGGGCAGGACACGTTGCAAGACAGGATACTACAAGATGGCCTCCCAGAGTTCTGAAATGGAGACCTGGGGAAAATAAAAGAGGCATCGGAAGACCTCAAAAGAGATGGGCCGATGATATTGTCGCTGTGGGGGGAAAGAAATGGCTACAATTAGCCAACAACAGGGAAGAATGGAAAAATAAGGAAGAGGCCTATATCCAGCAGTGGAAAGACGAAAGCTGATGAAGAAGAAGAAGATATCATATTATGTTGTCGTGACGAGCATAGCTGAATACTTCGTTTGAACAAAAATTTTCTTTTCTCTTTTATGGCCTTCACCAATTAGGCGTCGTCAGCCATTACAACTACGTTCGTTGCTTGTCTGTCTGTTCGTAACTTCCTGTAATGTACGTAACTTTTTTAATCATTTTTTTTATAAATAAATAAATACTTATCTTTATGAGCTGACATGTAAAAGTTATTTGACGGGTTACAGATATAATTTAAAATAATGCAATAAAATAAAAATACAAAAACAATTAACATTTATTAACAAGCCATAAGAATATTATTTATTTTAGAAGTATTCTCCCAGATTGTATAAGATACCACTCAAGATGCAAAAATAATGTAAAAATACTATTATTGAATACAACGGTCTATGAATTGAATGCTCATATCAAGGTTTCAATTAATTTTAATAAAAGTAAAAATTTATCAAATAAAATTAAATCTTTTTTATTATTAACCAAACTTTCTTATAATTTATACTGGCTTGCAATGCTTATATTACAAGAGATTTATTATAATTATATATGTTGTTATTATGAATAACGTGATAGGTTTGCATATTTTATATCGTAAAAAAATGTGAATTTACCTAATGAGCAAACAAACTATTCTAATTTCGAATGTCAGTCTGTCCGTAACTCGCTGGAATTTTAAAAACGACACTGATGATGACTAGCCGCTAATGAGGCCCGGGCGCCCGAGTGTATACGGCTAGTATATCAATAATTGCTTAGATAATAATGCAAATTAAATTAATTTGCCATGTTTTAGGCTGTATTGTAGTAGGCTTAGTTAACCTTGTTGTAGCAAGGGAACGATTTGCACGTGTATCAAATAAAAGGATTCATCGAAGAAGTAATTTAATAAATGTTAGATTACTTTAAACAAGCTGCAATAACCCGTCAAAAGTGACGGTACTTTAACATGTCGGCTCCTAATGAATAAGTATGTACCTATTTATTTTATTTAAAAAAAAATTCGTCGAAAAAATATTTTCGAAAAATAAATTGTTTCAAAAAAAAAAATTTTAGAAAAAAAAATTCAAAAAAAAGATTTTTGGAAAATTTTTTTTTTCGAAAAAATAAACTTACGATGAAAAATTTACGGACTTTTTTTTTACGGAATTTACGCGGAAGGACGGACAGAGAGATAACGAAATTATTATAATCAGGATTACATTTTCTCACATGAGACGCTTGTGACTAGATCAATTTCGTTTGATTTCCATGGAATTATTTTTAAAATATTTTTTTGTAAATGCTTTGTACATACGTATTTAAATATTACTAGTTTTTTTTTATGAATCACATTTACTTTCACAAATTAACTATGAAATATAGCGTCCATGAAGTGGCGCCTTGACGAACCTACGAGTCGTACACCCACACGTGAAAAATTAAGCTAAGCCGATAATTAGGTGTGCGTCACATTCTTATTTTTCAATATTATCGGATCACGATGCCAATAGAACAATTAACATGAAGAATAGAAGTATATTTTAACAATGGTGTGATTCTGAGGTGTTAAATGCGTTGGTAGAACTCATTTGCATTGAATTAATGGCGAAATCAATACAATGCACGAATCTTCTAAAAAATCGAGATATGTTTTTTTTAAAGTGTACATTCGTAAGAAATGTCAAGGAACATTAATAAGCTAACTAATTGACAGGGTGTATCAATCAATTTAAATGTCAAAAATAAGCAAACTTTGTATAAATCGCATTGATATTTTTTAATGTTGGGTGGTTTCGATACCACACATGTAATTAAATAGATTTTTTTTTATGAACACGTACGATCCTGGATTTTATCCCCAGGGGAACATAATTAATCAAGATACACATTATAGATGTCTCATAGGAAAGTAGGGAGTCTATTTTTTTGGGTAAAATGTTAGTCGTGTTAGTATGTAACCACTTACTGAGATTTTTAGTCTAAGGGTTTACTCTTATTTTCGTCAGAACAACTACTACACTAGCATGTAAATACCACGACATCACAATAGTATCATTCACACACTAATATTTTGGGACGGCATTGGTGCGTGAATAATATGGTTGTGGTGTGTAGTGGTGTTTACATGCCGGTGTAGTGGTTGTCCTAACGAAGAGACGGGTGCGCTCGAAACCGGTAGACTAAAAATCTGACTAAGTGGTTATAATAACATAACTAAAATTTTGTTAAAATGCCTAACCAAAAAGTTAATGCGATAAATATTAAAATTTTTTATTGGGTATTTATATGGCTTACGACCTGACTTTAATGGTCACTTTACGTTTCTAAAGTTTTGCTGCTAGCTAAGAGAAATCCTGCTTATACTTTCTATACGGAAAATAATGGATTTTTTGGATACGATAACTTCCTTAGTCTATATTAGATTTGTATTAAAATAATTTGAAATATTACATTTATAAAAAAGTGATGGTCACTGCCTACATTACGTGTAAATGTAAACTCAATTAAGATACATATAACAAATTTGAAAAGATTAGCAATACCTATTGACATAGCTCAGCCGGTAGAACATTCTACCGGTAATATAAAGGTCTCAAGTCGAAGGTCGATAAAGCCGGTGGCATTTTTCAGTGACATGTTTACTTAGGTCTAAATAAGTAATTTCTTAAACAAAAAGTTACTGCAGCTGCTGTGTACTGCAAATCCCCAATAGTAATAATTTCGAATGTCCGTCCGTAACTTCCTATCCAATAGCTGATCTCATTCCGTTTTCAAACTTAGTATGATTTCAAAATTGTTATTAAAAAAAAGAAAGTATTTATGCTTTTTTAATAAAGTTTGATTTTTTTTATAATTTTTTTAAAAATATTTCAGTTTAATGAAAATCAAAAGTAATAAGTACATCCATTACTATGTCGCATATGTCATTGATATTAAAAATTAATCAAAATATATAATTTTATATATAACAATGTCAGTCGTTAACAGATGGCTCAAATAATAATGAAGTATAAGAAGCAAAAAAAAAAACATAATTCGCGGTACAATAATGTCCATAACTAACGTTATCAAGAAGTTATGCTATTATAGATAGCGCTATTTTCACAGCCTTAACTGTTGGCCTAAATATATGTATAATAAAAGCACATTAAGCATTTAAACCAACGGCATAGATTTAAATAACATTTGAAACTATTGAAGAATGTTGTTTCTCCTAAAAAAACAAAAAAAAATGGCCAAGGCTATCGATGCGAATGGTTAAGTAATCGTGTAGAAAGTTCAATCAATTATTTATTGAATTGGCGTTAACTTTGTGGAATGACATTATAATTATATATAAATAAATAGATAGATATAGATAAATAGATAGATCTATTTATTTATATATAAGTTCAATCAATTTTTACAGTCAAATTCATATCGTAAACGTCACATGAAAATATGCCGGGAATTTAATCAGTGGAAATGATCGCATTTGTAATTTTGATGCCTGACTAAAAAAAAATGGAAGTAGTCTACTTTGAGATAGCTATTATTACTTATACTACTACCATTATTATACTATACTACTCCTTAATTATACTATACCTACTACTGCCATTATTATGTATATTATACTACTGTCATGCTTGCCAGGTGCTGGTAGCTTCGCGACTAATGGCGACTGCTGCGCGGTTGGTGAGACGTTGTTCCTTTTCAAAAAACGTGTGGATTTGAAAAAAATGTCCTAGTACCAACCCACTTTTGTGTTTATTCAATTTTAGGCCTAAAGACTTCCGCACACAAAAGTTTCGAAATTATACATCTTTGACTGCCGTTCAATTCCGAATGAATGAATAAATAATTTATCGAATATCACTTTTAATCGTTTTCGGCACTGGACAATCAAAAAAAATCTTAAAAAATGATGGAAATATTCGTGAACTTTAATTTTTGTAGAATCTGAGAGCTGACAAGAATTCAAAACGGCATCTTTGGTTCTGGTATCGCATTTCCATTGCATGCTGCGTGCGCAACTTCCGTTACTTATATATATTTTTTACCCTGAATGCGCCAAAAGAAGTGTAACTTCAAAATGCGTTGTGGAATGTTAGTTTGAAAAATAAGATTTATTTATTTCCTAAATAAGTTCCGTCCTACATATTAAAACTTTAAAAAAAATGTTGTTGGAATGTACTTCTTCTTAATTACCTTTTAAAATACAAGGTGTAAATATGTACATCAATCATTTGGCCATTGACTGAGGACTTTGTTTTTCACACCGACGGAGCGCGGCATTACACCTCTGAATAATCATTACCAGACCGATGTAATCTGGACTACAGGGAGTTACGACTGTAATTAACACATTGATTGATTGCGCAGAACGATGATTTGACCAGAAGGCTATTTATTATTGTTCATTTAGAACATGGGGTATCATGGGATACACGTGAACCTTTCCATACCGAGTTGTGACAGTAAAAACATGTCCTCTATAATTCTTGCTTCGTACAGATTCTTTTAACCGTTTCATTAATTATTGTACTCACCTTCATGTGGAGATTATTGTAGATAATTTCATTGCTAAAAATTATTAAACGATTATATTAAAACACCCCAAACCTAATTTTGGTGAATGAATTCAAATACATCCACCAAAATTACTGTCAACAGCTTATCGTAGCTTGAAAATTACGCAGACTTGGCGTATGTACTTTTAAAAATGTATTATTTTATGACACGGTCCACTTTAATGCAGTACTATTGCTTTTTTGCCAAATTAAAACATCATTGTTTACATTAAACAGTTTTTTGTATGGAAAAATATATTTGGCAAATAATTATACGAAGTTAATAATGTCATAACGCTCGCCTAGTGTTCTGGTTGATCGGTGGTTCGAGCCCTATTCCAGGACACCAGCAAGATTGTCCTATTTTCATAGTAGAATCTTTAAGCTTATTTTAAGAATAGTAAGAATATTGATGCGACCCGGATTTCGTGTTCGCATGTCTGTTGAAAAAAAAAATATATGGCATAAAATTATTGCAAACATATATGGATCCGTAATACGGAATAGTGCATCAGAAACAGTGTTTAAAATAAGACTCAAAACGAACCTTTTTGAAAAATCATTTGAATAAATGTCAAATTTTAAATACTAGTGTAGGACTGAAGAATTTTTGTATAAAGCGCCGTCGAGGTGAAATTTTTACGTAAATTGCGCAAACTTTCTTTGGAATTTCAAAAAGCAAATACTTCTGACAGATAATTATCCAAAAATTCTAGCAAACAATTATTATTTAATTTTTTTACGCTACAACAGGCCATGAGGCCAATTATGATTATAATTGATGATTATATTAATGTATGTGACCTCACCAGGAATCGAACTTGAAACCTCCGGTATCAGAAGCCAGTGTCACGCCTACTGGATTAAGGTGGCCCCCAATAAGTTTAACAAAAAATTATAGATAAGCATTGTAGCAAATAATTAAAGGAAATAATTATAGAAAATAAATAATAAAGTAAATAAGTTTAGCAAAAATTGATATCAAATAATTCCATAAAAAATTACATCAAATAAAAATATAATAAATAATATTATCATAGTAAGAAAGTAAAGTAAATAACATGTTTGCAAAAAAAAAAATAGCAAAAAATTCACTCAGAACAATTGGTAAAAAGTCTGTCGACAGCACACCCACCTTTACTTTGGTGATATGGGAAAATAATCACCGTAGATCATTATATACTTACGGCCTTGAGTTCACTGTCAGTGAAAGATTTTATTGAAATGTTCTTAATATTTTAATGTCGTCGTTTGCAATTGAAAAGTAATTTCCAACATTATTATTTCAAGAACATCGAATGTGTAATATAAATACGGAATAGCCTTAATAAATCATGCAAACAGTAGGGGGCCCGTTTGAGGTCCATGGGGAACTCCATTAGTCATCTACCCACGCTTCCAACAGGTGCCGATTTGCAGCGGCCGGACGCGTACTCTTGATTTGTGTATTATTTTGTTTTGTACTGTCAAGCAGGTTTTTCAAGTATTTAGCATCTATAAGACCACTATCACTCTCAACACTAAAGGTCCTACTATTACACTGTTTCTTCACAGTAATAGAAGTATATATTATTTTGTCCTGGTACACATCTTTTATTTCATATATCTTCTTTCTCATGCATGCCGATTGTTGAAGCTTCTCTTAATTTATAAATTCATTCATACCCTTATATCAAATCTCTTTGGAGTACCATTGCTTTGGATTTGCTAACGTGCATGAAAAGTTCACTCTTCACGCGTATTTTGGACATTTTGCTCACCATGCATTGTGATCAGTATTAGCTAGTAAAATAAAAAAATCTATTTAAAAAGTAATATTTAATCAAAACAACCACTCTTGTGCATACTTCCAATCCCTTCATGTTCTTGTCAAATAATTCTGTAGGCGAGTCAATAAAATCGAGTTTTGAGTCGAGTATCCATAGTTGTTCTTTAGATACATATCTAAAAAGGAAAAATTAGATGAGTCAGAAAATGAAATAACAGGCGACTGTTTCTTAATTTTTTGAAAAAGGACAAATGACATGATTTATTATTTGAAAAAAAATGCAAGAAACAACGACATAAGTCAACTTGGTTCAACGTTGAAACTGGTGAAAAAATTATATAAAAATAATAAAGCCTTTAAAAAATATTTCATAAACAAACGAAATTCCAAAATTTTGTTTTGGCTCTCCTAAAAACCTGCATTTTTTGACTTATTTGGCTGTTACTTTAGCCCACCAAATTGTCGATGGGCTAATTGAATGGCCTTGGTGACATGTGACATCACGCAACCCTGTTTGATGCGTTTTATAATTAATCAAACCTTTAATTCTCATATATATGCACTATTTCCCCCATTCTGAACCTGTATAAGTTAACCATTCACCCCGTATGCAGATAATACCATCCACAACACCAAAGCCAAAAAAAATAAATTATTCTTCACCAATATCTTTATTGTCCTTTGGCATGGTGAATAAATTTTATTCGTGCTCACTCTTCCACGTAAATGTTAATCGTATAATTTTAACTCATTTTTTATATTATCCCTTATGATTTGCCAACAGAGCTTAATATATAGGTATATATTGGTTTCCGTACTCCATACGAGACCCCTTGGCTTTGTACATATGCTGTTGAGTACAGTATAGGGAATGAAGATTTATGGAACTGGTCCGAGATCGCGATGAGATTCAATCCTGTACACGCTTATTACACACATTAATTCCACGTGGTGTG
This sequence comes from Agrypnia vestita, assembly GCA_016648135.1. NCBI lineage: Eukaryota > Metazoa > Arthropoda > Insecta > Trichoptera > Phryganeidae > Agrypnia > Agrypnia vestita. The sequence goes on from JADDOH010010379.1 coordinate 98,444, forward strand.
GAAAGAATTGCCTTACATGCACTGTGCATTAATTAATCTTGGAATAAAAATGATTATTATTGTTGTTGAAGTTCTCTGCAATTGAAGGACGCATCCAGACTGATTGATATGCAAAGATATGTGTGAATTTTTCACCGATATTGATCGTTATCTTCGATGGAGCGATGAATGTAAATGCCGCATCCGGTTGTCATATCCAGTAGAAATCCGCCCATCATCCAATAAACACGGTCAATCAAATCCGTGGGTAAGTTGAGAGAACTATTTATTGAATTTATTATGTCTGAAGGTCAATCGTTAATGTATTTTTTTCTTAAGGGGTTACACCACCTTGGCATTTTCAAAAAATCATTCTTTTAGCTTTATCTTATACCCTGAAGTTTAAAAAATAAATTGAGTCATCATTCATTCAATAATTCCAAAAATTGACAAATTTTGAATTAGCGTGTTACTTAATTTTTAAGGGCTACAAACTAACTCACGTTTTAATTATCATTATTTACAGCAAATATTGGATATTTTTATAAAAATTATTTATAACATTTCAAAATTATGTAATTATGAGTTATTATATAATTCATATACATATCTCATACGCAGAAGATCAAACGATGTATGACATCCTCTAAAATAGTAGGTATATGTTTGTAACGGTAGGCAGAGATAACCTGCTACTATAGTGACACACTTTAAAATAATTATTTATAACTTTGGATTGCAGGTAATATAGCTGGTTGCAGTGAGCAGCTAATTGCGAAAAGCGAGGACAGATGATCTTGAATACTCGACGTTCATTATTGGATGGACTTCGGCTGAGTGATATTTCAGGTAAATTGTACGAACCTACCTATTTATTGATTTTTATTTCTCAAATGATGTGAAAAAATAAATGACTGTTCCATATAACCTCTTCTGCAATTTCCGCTCCATAATTAGATCAAACTGCTTATTGCCAACCCTCATCCCCCAAGTCCCAAATCTCCGCCGAGAACAACCTGCATATAGTTTTTCCGGGATGTCTTCCATGCCTTTTCTACTAGTGTGTACTACAGGCGCGTTCAGGTATACGTGTCCAAGCCAAATAAATCTCTTTCTCTTGGTTACAGGTAAACAAGGGCTGTTTATATGGCTACACTCGTAACAATTCTTCTAGTTAATAATTCTTCTTATTAAATGATATTCTCTCGGCGCCGTAGTTATTTTTTTTTTATCGTTTTTAGCTTTGCATATATATTAGTTTTAAATATTTTCCCCGTCGCTTCTTTTTTTCTTGCACTTATCCTTTTATCGGTGGTTTCGCAATCTATTGCTGTGTTTTGCTATTTCAATATATCTTTCGCAATCTGTTCCTATCTTTAGTTTCGTATTGTTTTCGCTTTATCATTTGAATATGACTCCTCTAACCAATAAACTTCATATATTTTATCTTGGATCTATTTATCTAGAATCTCATTCCAATTTATAAAGTCACGACTGATTGAAGGAGTTATATTTATTTTATTTTTTAAAAATCTGTCAAGTCCTTATTGATCCTGATAGAAGATCCTAGAGTGACATTAAAGTACAACATATAAATATTTTATGAACATTTTGAAGATGTTCACATTATTTAGTAATGTTTTTATAATACAGAAGCTATAAATAAAGTTTTAATGATAAACAAGTTATAAGAATTGTTTCTTGGTAAAAAGAAAAACTAAAAAGAATGTCATCGTGGTAAATAATTATTATTTATAACATATTTTCAAGAAAACATTGTTACGAGTATATATACATAATTTTTCCCGGTCTTCTACTGTTTTCTATTCTCGTAGTTTTATGAAAAGTTAAAAAAAAATCATTTGATGATATTTATCACACATCAATACTAGCATAGTGGGTCTTCTTTTTCTGGAAACGGGACTACCCTAAAAGAACCACGGATGTACACATTTTGAATTTTGTTCAATCCGCCTGGCCATCACTGCATTTTCATTTCAGCTAAATGCATTCCTAACTTACTTCGCCAATTCTTAATTCGAGGACAACGATACTATTGAACATTCCATAACACTCGGGAAACGTTTGGAGCAGTCTGGAAGCGACGGGAATATCCTCGCCAACTTTAAAAATGTATATAATAATCTTAGAGGTTTGAAAAACCAGCGCGTATCATATAAAATGCGGAGCCAATGCCACGGAGGAACAAGTTTATTTTGACGCTTATTGGCGTGACACTAACGAGCGATAAAACCGTTTGCGAAAACAGTGTTACTAACAATGCACCGTATCAAAGTAAGTCTGACTTCAGTACGGTATTGTAATTTAATACTTAACCTTAACATCGACGCATACAAATCACATTAGCCCTGAAGATAGACCCTGCGATGGGATCCGAAACGTGGTCTAAACATGGCAGAATATCTCAGAAAACTTACTAACGCATGTGTGATACCAGCGACAACAAATTATGTGAAAACTAAATTTTCAATTGGCGTTGAAAATAAGCGCAACCACTTACGTGCGAGTTTATGTGAATTCTCTGCGAAATTGTATGGGAATATTCTAGCAAGCGATAATACAGTGTTCCAAAAACGAGAGATTGATTGTGAAATAGTGTGAATTAAAGAATATGTTTATATTAAATTCGTGTCCAGTGATATAACAATAATTTATTAATCGTTAGTTAATTTCCAATGTTTTCATTTGCCCCTCACAGCCACGTCCCGTGACAGTAAATTGGATACACATGATGACAGATTTTGAAACAACCTTTTATAATGAGGTACATGTCTACTATTACCGAAAATAACATACAATTGCTTGCCCAACGTAACTTGGCGTGCCGCGAATTTTGAACTAAATTACACTGAATTATTAAGTCCAAAACATCCTAAACAGTTCGGGATGGTGCAAGAACAATTGCCAATGAAGTATTAAAGTTTTGTGAAGCTGAAAAAGCGAATAATGGACCGATATTACCGTTTGACAGTTTGACAGATAGAACGGCCGCCATTACTGCATGGTTTCTTTGGTGGTGCCCTACCAAATTTCTGTATTTAATACGATACCGGTCATTCTGTATTGTGTAATAAATTTACACCCTGACAACTTCTGTTACGCGATAGGAACGCCCTCCCTCGCACGCCTAGTTATAGTGGCACGTCTATACCTACATATTTTTAATTTCGCGCAAAAATGCCCATAGGTGTCATGGCGTCTACGCGACATCAAGCCTAAGCGAACATTGCATTGTGTCTATGACAACAGTTTAAGAGACACGGTGACGGTACTTAGGCGTGACATCATTCGCTCTGGTCGGTGTTTCAGTTAAATTGGCCGAATGCAGAATTTTATACATCTATTTTATTGAAAATCTTATTAATTTCAATGTGTATATTAATTAAAACTGGATCATTTTAAGGAACCTTATAAAATATTTTCTTCTTTAGATTCATTTATTCTACAGTAAATCTCGATATAACGGACCTCTATATAACGGACTTTCGGCTTTAACGGACACCCCGTCCCCCCCAATTTGTCCGTTATATCGAGGTTTTATTGCACTTGTCTTCTTGCCTATTGTTGAACGAAATGTATTTCAAATACTAAATACTAAATACTTGATTTGAAACGACGTGTACTCCCTCCAACCATGAACTTTATCATACAGTTCTTTATATAAATACAGTAATAATGTAGACCTTATATTATGAATACCGTAGAATATTGCCGTGACATTATGGAAGCGATGTATATTAAAATATTTAGATCAGCCGTGCATACATAATACCGCACACGCATTCGCCCGTAGGGACAGGCGGAGATGACTGTACTGCACTGACATTTAGGTTCCTGTATTCTTTATTTGTAATGTTTTTATAAGTAAATACTACGTCATCTTTGAAAAGACAGCGCAGGAGGAGGAACGGACTCAATAAATATAAAAAGAAATAATGACCATTTTGATGAAGATGTAAATAAATACGAGCGAGAATTGGATGAAATGTTCTAGTGAATGTGTCACGTGTCGTGGCTAGAGAGGAATGAATGAAAACACTGGAAATTAATTATCGTTTTTTTTATTTATAACGAATTAAACTTAACGCTTTTCTTTATTTTAGAATTTTTCGTAGTATATCACTCGTAAATGAACACTTTATTATTATATATGTTCAAGAACGCATTCATGTTTGTGAAGTTGTAATTTTTCAGAACAAAGTTCTGTGAATTTTTTTTTAAAACCAAATTAATTAATCAATTAGAAATACGTACAGAAAAATCTAATTCACGAAAAAATATTAGGTAATATTTTTTCGTGAATTAGATTTTTCTGTATGTCTTTCTAATTGATTAATTAATATGATTTTAAAAAAAATTTCACAGAACTTTGTTCTGAAAAATTACAACTTCACAAATATGAATGTGTTCTTGAATATATATAATATCTGTTGTATAAAATGTATGTCAAAATATGAATTATTCGGTTAATTCTGGCGTCCTGTTAGCGGTGGCATTGCAAAGTAATTTGAACTACCGTATCAAAAAAGTGGATTGGACAAAAATAAAAATTAATCAATTAATAAAAATGAGAACTACATATAAGGTCGATATATTCACGGAAACAGAGAGTTGCTATAGCTTAGTGGTCAGAGCACCGGTCCCGGAAAGGAGGTGACCAGGGTTCGAATCCCAGTAGTAACCTAATATTTTTACTTGAATTAGATTTTTCTGTATGTCTTTTTACTTTATTATTATCGCTGGGTAACACTTATTTAACATTCACTGGAACATTTCATCCAATTCTCGCTCGTATTTATCGCTCCAGTTTATTTCGCCACTTAGATAAATACTTCGAGTTGTAAAACGACAACTCCGCGCAATTTATGTCCAAAAACTGGATTATCGAACCTCCTAGATTGTTCTAGTATTTAGGAGAAGGTTATCGTCACTTCTAGACTTTTCCAGGTATTCCTAGAATGATGTAGCTAATTTGAAAGTGCGGTAGTGTGCTCAAAAATGTAGTGGAAGATCCTAGAAATTTCAAATATTTTTATAAAAGTCGTTATTACTATTTCATGGGTGTCGGCAATAAAAAAGTAAATACTTATTTTTTAGAAACCTGCATGTAAAAGTACCATTTTTGACGGTTCACAGATAGTTAACAACTAAACTGGTGTTCAGTGGGTGCGAGGTATACACAAGAAGATGGAAGCTAACTTGTCCAGCCGCCCTTGCCTGCGCTGACCTTACATAAGAGCGGAGAAGTCCGCACTGGTCTACCGTGAAACGGGTCCAGCGGCCCGAGGCTGCCGGTACAGCTTCCACAGATCTGCATCCGACGGTCCATTGCCGGGGCGTGCTGGTCGCGCGGACGTCTCAATTTAACATCTTTATCGTCGGGAGTGACACAATCTGAATGCAATTGCGAGATGTCAATTAGCAACGCCGACACACGGCAGAAAGGCTTCTGAAAGGCTACACCGATATCCGATGGCCGCGAGAATATGTATAGGCGTTTAAGTGTAAGTGATTCTATACTGTTGTATTTTGCTATAACTTTGTGGTTATTCATTATGAATATAATTAAACGGATTAACTTTGTTTATCACCACTAAATTTTTTTGGTAAAACCAAACAATGGTTACTCTCCTAATTTAATTGATAAAATTCTCAACAAAAAACTTAATAAAATAGCCACAAATAAATTTTCGTTCAATAATTACAAAAATAACGATGATATTAAACAATGGCGTAGAATTTTATATATTGACAATTTTTCAATTGAATGCTCGAAAAATCTTCCTCCCACCATGAAACCAGCTTCCTGTACAAATATAATATTGGTAACTTTTTGCGAAATGTTAAAGATAAAGATCACAAATTGACTCACTCGGGTGTTTATAAACTAAAATATAATGACTGTCCCTCTTTTTATATTGGAAAAACGAGTCGTAAATTTGATATAAGGAATAAAGAACATATAAGATGCTTAAATAATTCAAATTTTTCCGAATTTGCCAATCATATTATTGAGAGTATAACTAACCTAACCAAAGTTTTGATAAAAATACAGGAGTCAATATTCTTCACACCGATGGTAAAAGTAAATGTCTTAATAATTTAGAAGCCCTAGAAATTAAGAAAGCCATAAATAATAATGAATCTTTTATAAACAACCAAAAAAATCTAACTTACAGTCCTATCTTGAATATGTTCTCTTTCCCCCTATCACCTGTTTCTTTCGCACCCCCCACTTTTTACCCCTATTTGGACACTTGACACTGAAGTATGATTGTTTATAATTTTGTAAAGTTTAATTAGTATTAAGTATACCCTGACTAAGGAACATTGCTTCCGAAAATGGTTGGTTTTACCAAAAAAATTTAGTGGTAATAAACAAAGTAATCCGTTTAATGATATTTGTAAGTGATTCTGTTTAAATGGCTTTAGTGAATGATGTAAATACGTAAAAGGAAGTGAAAGATGTGTGTAAAAAAACAAAGTAATATTGTCATAGGTCATTCATTATTGAACACAATTAAACATTTCAAAGAAGTCCAAACCTTTAATTATCATCAAAGTCACTGGACACGAATTTAACTGGAGCATTGTTCTTTAATTCGCGTTAATTTAATTCGCTGAAATATGTCTCGAGAATTTTTCACTTGGCTCTGGTATATTGATACGCGTCGTTTTGTATTTGTATATTTTATTTTGTTGTAAAAAGGTGTATAAGAATGTTCTTAGGTTTTCACGCCCATTGAAAATCTTCTGGTTTTTGTTTTCTGGAGTATTTCGCCGCGTTTTTACGACCTTTTTGGCTCAATACCTACCCCAAAAAAAACAAAACAAAAAAGGTATATATTTTTACATCTAGTACTTCAACATAAATTAACATAGTACTTAAGCATAAATTAATATATTACTTAACATAAAGATTTTTAAAACATAATATCAACGTACATCCTATTGATGAATAGAAATACATTTTTACAGCTGGTACAATATAACAAAGATTTAAAAAATTAAATAACATAACATGATCATACATTAAACCTACGTTTCATTGCTGACTGCTCCTCTCCAAACTATAGTAACCCAAACTAATTCGTACATTATATCTTCCCTTCTACTCCCGTCCCACATTCCCCTCCACCCTCTCCACTCGCTGTTAAGTAAGTTAAACTACTATATTCAGTGGAAAATTTGTAATTGGCATAATTTTAAAAACCATTATTTCATATTTGTTAAGATTGTTGTTTTGCTGTTAATTTTCTCCAAATTAAAATAAATAAATAAATAGTTGCGTGAAATTTTACTCAACGTGTGCGCATTACAATTTTCAATTTAGTTTAAATTAAAAATACTTAAAGTTTGTTTACGTTTTTGAACTTTTTGGTAGATTACATTTATTAATTTCAAACCTGTTAAACATAAAACGTCAAAATTGGCTGCATTACAATGTTATACATAACTGTCAAGATCCAGAAATAGCGAAATTGCTTAAAAATGTCCTTAGATTTCCTTAGAGTCCATCAGCTCTGATGATGGACCCTGCAATGGAATCCGAAACGTTGACCAGAGAGATCACATATACACGGCAGAACATCCCAGAAAACTATACCCAGAAGCGAAATTGCTTGGTTCAGAATACGGCCGATTATGGACAATTATGAAGATGGTCGATTCCGCGGGCGAAGAATATTATCAATGTACAGTGTCCCAGTGAATGGTGCAATTAAGACAAGACAACGACATAAGAAAGACAGAAGAAGAAACTGTTGAATATCTTTAACCTTAATAAATAAATTTATTTATTTGTTTACACCCAAGAGGCTTTTACAAGAAATAATATGAAAACACAATAGACGTAATAAAATAGTGCGGTTATATATTGTAACATAAATTTGTTTAAATAAAATACAATAAAACAAAACAAGACAAATTACAGCTAAAAAGACTAATTAATTCATTGCAGCTTTTTACATAAAAATATATATATATACAATGAATATAGTATAACAGTGCAATAAATTGCAATTCAAAATTTGAAAAATAATTAACTTAATAAAAGTAAGAAAACACATATGGTAAACAATAAAAAAACTTGAGTAAGGAATTAAAAAAAAACTAACCCATAAAAGCCAAGTTTGTATTATACTTCCTTTCTTATTTAATAGTAGAAACAGGTTTGGTGCTTAACCTACGCGTTGGGTAGTAAAAAACGAGCAATAAAATGTTTCAAAAAATCCAAAATTATACTATAATTTTAATTTTTTTTAAACGAAAATTTGGTACATCATTTTTATCGTCGCCACGAGTCTGTCTGCAAAGTTCCATCTCGATTGGATTACGGAGAAAGGGTTAAAAATCTATCCAAAGGTTTTTCGACAGACAAGCAAGCAAGCAGACACTAAAATAAAGGGAGTAATTAAAAAAGTAACCCATAAAAACCAAGTTTTTATTATATCCCCTTTCTCATTTACTAGTGGAAACTGGTTTGCCGCTTAACCTACGCGTTGGGCTTCGGTCGGAGGGGAGAAAGGGAGAAATAATTTTTTTTCCAAAAATCCCGAATTATACTATAATCAGGTTTCGCGTCTACCAGACGCGTTGAAATAGTTTCACACAACTAAATAAGTTGTATGAAAAAACCATTCAATGTTTTAAAATCCAAAAAAAATTTTAACGAAAATTTTTATAGATCTTCTTGATCGTCGCCACGAGTCTGCTTGCAAAGTTTCAGCTCGATTGGATCACGGGAAAGGGGTTTAAAATGGATCCAAAGTTATTTCGTCAGAGGAGAAGACAAGAAGACAAGCAGACGCCACGAGTTAAAATAAAGGGAGTAATAAAAAAGATTACAATATACAGTTTAAATATCTGCGATAGGTGAAATAAAATTATAGTCAGGATCGTCTACTTCTGTTTTTCTTATCAGAACATCTAGAACATCTTCTGTTTTTTTAGTCGAATGATTTAGTTTAAATAATACATGTCAACTGATGCAATGAGACTAATGAACTTTCTTGGATCCAGTTCAATTGACAGCGTATCAGACGGCGCGTCTTCTCCCAGTTGGCTCGGGTCCAGCTACGCCTCTCCGATTTCATAAAGCAGAATCAGCTCGGCTAATCTCAGACAGTGTCAGCTCTTGAATGATGATGAGATGATGAGATGTCGTCTAGCAGTGGGCCAACCGCAAATGTCTCCGCAAGGGATGTATGAAAACAGAAAATGGATTATTTTAACAAAACGAATGCACGTCAGGAAGAGTGGGTGAGAGTAGGAGCCGGCGACCGCCAGACTAGAATATTTTCTCTATACACTAAAGTAGGTACGGAGGTTTGGATATTACGGCATTTGAGCTCGGGGGATTTTGGTAACACAGGTACAAAAAAATATTTTAGTAAAACTTTAAAATGTAAGATATCGGTATATATTATAGATGTCACACAGAGACGAAATTATTTATTATATTTTTATGGGAAAGTAGGTATAGAAATCTTCCGGTGTTCATAGGGCTTACGACCTATCGTACGGCTAGTTTAAGTGATCACTTTACACAACGAAACTTTCACCATTTCCAGGACACCAGAAAGATAGTCCTGTTTTCATAGCACAAGCTTTTAATTTATTTTGAATATAGTTAGAATATTAATGCGACACATATTCCGTGTTCGCATATCTATTTATTTATAAATGTAAAGTAAAAGTAAAAAGTATATCAAAAAATCGACAGCTGGCTTATGTGATCACTTTACACAATGTAATGTTCATCATTCCACCCATGATAGGATACCATGTCTATCAAATTTTTGGAAGTTGTATACATTTAAATTTTATCATATGTTCCGTATATGTGTTGTAATAATCCTCAGCGCGACCGGCATCCAAAGCTTTTTCATTCCCTATCTATTTTTTTATGATTTTGAATTTTTAAGCGGTATCCTTTATGTGTGTAATTATTAGCATTACACTAAAATACGCCTGAAATATCATTTCAATTTTTTAAAACCCCTTTTTAGACCAGTATTTTCATTCAGAATATTTTCAGATTGCCCAAATTTTTCAGAATACAGTCCTGGATTTTTGTCACAGGGACATCATTAATCAATATATATATTATAGATGTCTCACACAGATGCTTGTACTTTAATCGTTTCAAGTATTAATTTTTTAATTGGAGTTTTTAAATCAATATTATTTGTAAATGACAATCTTTTGAATTATTAACATACCATAGGTCGTAAGCCCTACGAACATCAAAAAAAAAATGGCTTCGTTTCTATGAGACATAATATATCTTGATTAATGATGTCTCCCTGGGGATAAAATCCAGCATGCAATTTTTGAACATACTGAATATATTCGTATGTGCGTTGATTTTTCCATATCTGCGTAAGCGACAGCATTTCCACTGCATTCAATCTATTTTCATTTTTTTACTTGAATATTTGTGTATAGGTATGGTATGGTATGGTATGGTATGGTCTATGATCTGAAATACCGGACACCAACTGAAACTGTATACCGTATAACACAACAATTAAACATCGAAAGCATTTCAAAAATCGAAACACTTAAAATATATTCACAAACTAGCAATTGGCGAAATACAAGACGAAGACATAAAATTAGACATAACACACGCCAAAACAAAAACAGGACAATCCCGACTAATTTGCAACGGACTAAAACTGTACAATGACCTGCCACAACAGACCAAACAATTGACCACTGACAAATTCAAAACAGATGTGACAAAAATATTAAAACTCGGCAAACTATTAAAAAATGCCTTTGTATATAAATTATATTATTATATTTTCTTATATTGAATCATGTAAAAATGTTACTCATAAACCTCTTAGGTTTCCATTACTTTTTAAATAAAAAAAAAGAATATCGGCCGCCCATGGTTTGCCATGACGTGTAGTGTCGGGTGTTGCGCATGCGTGAACCGGGCTTGACGGATGTGGGGCGCTGTCAGCCGCCGGCCGCCGCTGGGAGCCGCCGGTTGCGTCATCCGGACATCAAGGGCTGCACTGCACTGCCTCATTTCATTATGCACTCGCGGATGCATTACTTAGCCTCTCTGTGTTCTGGGAAGTTAATCCATCTGTGTCTACTATTCAAATATTTCAATAAATTTATTTAATTTGGAAGAACTGGAAGAACCGTTTTATCCTACAAGTTGATATAATTGTTTCATATATAGTCATGTACAAGAATTCGCTAAATAACCCATCAAATTTTTTTTTTTTTATTTGTTATTTTCAGAAGTGGTACAAAAACTTTTAAAATAAAAGAAACATATTTTTCTACTATTTTTACAAAAGTAATCAGGGGAACAAGAAGCATGAATTTTTCCTAAGCAAATATTTTGAAAAGAAACCGAAAAAGAAATATATCTCGTAATATTCCAATCACAACCACAAAATTTTGGTAAAAATAAGTTTGTGTCGGGGAAACAAGGGTTCCATTGTTTTGCAAAATATATAATAAAAACAATGTATACATGTATTTTAGACTGGGATGGAATGGATGTCCAGGGTAGAAATGTTGCCTATGTTACCCGCCGAGTCCAAAAGAATAAGTATGAAAAAATTTCAGTCAGATCGGTCAAACGGTGTAGATTTGTATAGAAAGTATATCGGGGGAAGGGTGTAGGGTAAGCCGCGTCTTATGGAATAATTATGCAAAATTTAGGTGAGGTCGGTCAAACGGTGTAGATTTGTATAGAAAATATATCTGCGGAGGAGGTAAAGGTGACCTTTGTTACTCGCCGGGTTCAAAAAAATAAGTAGGATTCCAAATTTTGGTCAGATCAGTCAATCGGTGTAGATTTGTACAGAAAATATATTGGAGGGAGGAGAAAATGTCGCCTTTTACCCGTCGAATCTTAAAGAATAAGTTTGTCAGAGAGGTCAAACGATACAGATTTGCGTGGAAAATATATCATATGGAGGGGAAGAGATAAAGAGGGAGAAGGGAAATATCACCTATGTTACCCGATGGGTTCTAAAGAATAAGTATGCAAAATTTAGTTCAGATCGGACAAACAGTGTAGATTTGTATAGAGAACAGACAGACAGACATTGCAACAACATTGCAAATTGCAACATATTCAATTGCAACGTTGTGTCAAAGTTTCAAGTCAATCGGCCGACTACTTTTCAAGTTTTGCGATCACAAACACATATGCAGGGTGAATTTTTATATATAAAACTATGTTATATATTTTTCAATTAACATTTCAAACCATTTTTAGCCAAAATTATTCAATATAAACCTTCTGCAAAAAATAATGTCTGGATTCGTGTCCCGGAGGTGATTTTATCTACAGACAATTTTTTCTGTGTACTTTTAAATTAATTTATCTAATTTGTTTACGTTAAGTTCATAAATTACCACTAATGGACGATGCAATTAAGATATCAAATTAACATTTCAATATCTTTTATTTCATACGAATTTGTAACAGTCAAAACTGTTGATGTGTGCTCTTTCACAATTTGACAGTTTAAAATTTAAACCAATACCTGATTTGACAGTACAAGTTTTTCATTTTAAACTGTCGAAAAGGTTCATTCAGACTTGCTCCATTTTGCAGTTAATGCGGCGCAGATAACAGGTTACCTTCACGATCTTAACCTCCAACGTAACCCGTAATTTTAAATTATATTTTGACGTGTTTTTCAAAACTGATGGATCGATTCGGTGTTGCAGATTGACAAAGAGATTTTGATGTCAAGTTTATAGTGAAAGTTCTTGAACAAAACTAGTTTCTTAGAATGATATTAGTTTGGTTAGCTAATTTTGTGATGTGTGATTTAATAATACAATAGTAACAAAAAAATCTTTACTATTGTAAAAAAAAAAATTGCAGGCGCACAAAGTTGATAAATTTAAATAAGCTATATACAGGGTTATTTGGAAAAAATTAATAACCTTGCAGAAGTATATTCCCCCCTTGATTATGAGTCGAAAATGTTCAAGCTATTGTGACCTAATATCAATAGTTAAGGAGATATGCGACATCAAAGTTTGCATTTTTTTTTCAATATTTCTGATTTATTTTTTGTAAAACGTTGGAATATCATTACAGTAACTCATATCGATTACGAAAAATTCATTTGTTTCAATACACGTTAAATAAAATGATAATTAAATTAAAAAATTCCAGTTGGAATGTTTTCCAATTGGAATTTGAAGGTTTTTATGTTTTTATTTGACTTGTGTTAAATGGAATGAATTTTTAATATTCAATATGAGTTACAATGAGTAGTTCAACGTTTTTCAAAAAATAATTCAGAAATATTGAAAAAAAAAATGCAAACTTTGATGTCGCATATCTCCTTAACTATTAATATTAGGTCATAATAGCTTGAACATTTTCGACTCATAATCAAGGGAGGAATACAATCCTGCGAGGTTATTAATGTTTTCCAAATAACCCTGTATAACAACTAAAATTAATGGATTAATGCAAAAAATGAAATTTTTTCTTTGTAATATCCCAATTAGGGCTTTTAGTCCCGGAGTTTTTTTCAGAAATGGGATTACGGTGCTGGCAATTTTCAATCCCAGTATTCCGGGATCACAGGATCGGTACCAAAACCGGGAATTTTAATTATTTTTAACTAAATTGAACTTTGTAATTGCACACACGTTGAGTTAAATTCATCACTACTATTGTTTAGAAAGGAGCAGCCACTTTCATCATCTGGTCTAATTTATAACTAACCTTAATGCAGAAATATGCCATCTTATTTGAGTAAAGTAACGGATCGCGGAGTTTTGGGGATAATTTTTGTGTGGTCTTTAAGAGGAAGATGCAGAGAAGTGGAGACATTTATAGGAATGTGATGTTTGTTTATTAATGTTTTCTCAGAATTTAAAATAAATTAGCAATTTTTAGTACAATTTTTTATTGGGAATTTTAGAATAATAATTGGGATACACATAAATACATGGTATTATCATTTCTAAGCGATATGCTGCCAATGAAAAAAACATCTCACGGTTAAAACAAGGAGATGAAACCACAGTTGAAGCAATATCGAAGAACAAGAAATGTGAAATAAAAATTCAATAAAAAAATATGTACTTATTTACTGTTTCGTAGGTAGATTTGTAATATTCCACAATCACACACATGAAAATAGACTCTAATTGATTAATTTTTGTGAAACGCGATTCGACGTATGGAGGCATTTTAATTTAACTTTTGGAAGGAATAGATATATAATTTATTTATAATATGGTCGGAGGTTCCGAATTGGACGTGTGTTAACGGGTTTGGTTAATGCATTTTCCGGTAAATATGGCTAAATTCCATAACCGAACTACCGGTTAATATATTTTTAATTACCGGTATAATTGTAAAATACAAATCCTATTTTCCTTATTTTTCAATGCAATTGTATTTTTAAACCTCTAAAACATGAAGATTGAGAGAGTGAAAAAAATAGTATTTTATACATAATTTAATACTGGAAGTGAATAAAGTACTAAATGTCAAAAATATATTTTTTAAGATAAATATACAGTTAAGTAATATATACCTTCGCCAATACATTAAAGATTGCATGTATTGGCGAATGAATATCGTTAAAAGCATTAAGTGCCGCGTCATTTTTTTTTAAAAATAAGGCTCCATCAAGGACATTAATATTTTATAGTTTTTAGTGTTAAAATGAGTGTTAATTTCCAGTATTAATTGTGAAAATGGATTTACACATAGTTAACACAACCGCATTCGATTATTAGATAGTTTTAATATACTAACATGATAATTGCTGACAAATTACGGTAATAAATATATTTTTTACTGATTTACACGATTTATACGCCCTAGTCTAAGTGCAGAAGATCAAAGAAGGGAAAAGGAGACGAAATAAGGTGATTGCTTTGGCGGCAAATTATTCTGATATAATCTGAACCGGCGAGGCCTTGACAACATTCTCGTCTTAATTTAACGAATGGACTTAATTAAATAAATGATTAAATTTTATAACCAATCGAGAAAAATTACACGCCGTAAAATTTTAACACTCCCATTCTATTAAACCTGCATCACGCTTTGATAGATAAAGCTAACAGTGCTTAGCATTATCTATCATGTTATTAATGGAAACACTTTGTTTAGATCTGAGTGGTGTTAAATTTAACACCTTGTTCAGTTATTATATCACATCAACAACAGCTCCGTTTTAAAATATATGTGGGATATAAAAGCATATAAAAGGATATAAAAGCATAAGCAATATCTAAAAAATGAAAAAAATATTGTGAATGCAGTCAACGAGGATTACTAATTTCGAATGTACTGAAATATAGATTTTATGTATTTATCCCTTCCAAAATCATGTTTTTCAAAAATTCATGAGCTATATTTCCTATAAAATCTCGAATTCATAACATTATAATTTAGTATCAAGAAGAATCCTCCTGGCGACCCCAGAAGGAAGACGTGTAGAAGAAGAAGAAGGACGTAGCCCCAGATTAAGCTGGGAGAAGCAACAAAAAAATGTGTATGAAAACAGAATGAGTCTAGACAGGTTGAATCATGTTGAAGTAGTGCAAGACAGGGGAATATGGAAGCACCTTGTCGAGTCTTTGGGTCCCCACCCTATTAGGGACAAGGGGATGAAAATGATGATGATAAATTAGTAATTCAAGTATAAATTCTGTATAATTTTTTTTTGAGCTATAAAGCTGCCTTTGATTTTATACCCCACACATGTCGTATAACATAATGTGAGAATTTGTAATAATATATTCAATGATTTTGTCACTATTATCTATTCATTATAAATTAATTCATTTAGTATAATGTCATAAAGTGCTTTAATAAAAAAAAATATTTTGAAATTTTTTGTTGTTATCATAATATCATTACGTTTAATCTAATGTCGCGTGGGCCTTTATCCAAGTAATTATCCAAGACCTCAGTCGCAATCGAGCGACATCTATCCCTTGATATCGTCAATAAATAGTAACGTAAATTCCCTGTCTACAATTGGGACCACGTCCAGTGCCGATACGTTCGCCTTGCTTAAAAAAATGGCTACAAACTTGTAAATTTTTAATAAATTTTGAAAAGTGATAACTAAATACCTCTAAAAAGTATAATGTCTTAGTAAGTAAGTCACACTTTATTACAAAAATATATATTTACTTAAGAAACTCGGTGTGCAATTTTTTTAAGAATATGTAAATTGTAAAATAAACGCCTTGTTTACTATGGGATTTAATTATGCAATAATAAATACATACATTTACGCTGTACAAATGTGGCTTAATCAAACGCGAGTTTTTGCGACATTTTTCAGCACCTAAAGAACTAGTTAAGTTTATCTTTGTACATATTGTATATTATTGGTTATCACTATCCATTATAGTCAATTAATTATCTACACGTATACGCCGCACTACACATAGCACTCCGAGTTCAAGACTATCCATCACCTATCTAAAAAAAATATTTTTGAGTGTAAAATATCAAATTGTTGTATTTAGTTCTACTACGTACCAAAAGATCATCTTTGTGTAACTTTCCATTGTTGTTTTGCATTTGATTACATTTTTACTTAAATGAGTGCAAGAATTTTACTTTAAATATGCGATTGTTTTGTGAAATGCATCTGGATAGATGTCTGTCTGAGCATATGAAAGAGATGGGAGATAGAGAGGGAAATTGGGATATAAGGAACGCGCTATGTGGGGTGCGCCGTTACTAAAGCCGACACGAAAGCACGCACTTGGAGAGCTATTTTGAACCGCTAATAATTAACAATTATTTTTCCTTGTCGCGATATCGTTGCATTTTGTAGGGAACAAATAAACCTTGAAGAACATTCTGGACTTGCACTGAGGATCCCAGACTTCCTGACAAAAGACCCTTCCTAGACGAACAAAAGGACATCACAACTGGCGCAGCCGGTAGGAATAATAATATATGAGAATTATATGAAATATGAAAACAATAATTATATTTTGTCATGTTGATGTGCAGTGTTGAAAATATCACTTATATATACTATTTGAATTATTAGCGGTACTTTTATGTCGGTTCCTAAAGAACAAGTAAAAAAAAGAAAAAAAAACAGTTTTTAAAAAATAAGTTACGGACGTTGCAGGAAGTTACGGACAGATATACAGACAACGAAATTATTATTATTGAGATGAGAACAACAATATTAAACCCCATTATCTCGAAGGTTTTGCTCTCCGGGTGCATATTACGTCTTTTCTACATACATACTACACACACATTACGTCTTTTCATCCCTCAATCCAAATTCCAAACTCCTCCCTTCTTTTCCACCCATTTCATCGATCATATACATAAGTTCTTAAAATTTTGGATTTTTATAATAATTTTGTCGACAGTGATTGTTCTATATTGATAGTTTATTCTATTAAATAGTGTAGTTATAAAAAAGATAAAAATCGAACCTCCTTTGATAAGTGAGCCAGTCATTTTTTAACGATTAAATATCCATTCGCATTCAGTCTGCATTTTTGTATTTATGATTTCGGGGAATGACTCGACTAAAATTTGTGTCCAGTCATGATTGCGGCGCGTGGCACCCAGAGGGTTCACGACTGGTATTTATTACGGAACTACAATTACCAACATTTTTTTAAAATACACCGATTTTTTTGTTCACCTGAAACCGGTATTGGCGGGGTGGGGGGCATTATAATATTATAATACAATCTGGACTCGTTGTAAGTGGGCCTGTCAAGGCTAGTTTTTCAATGAACTTTTGTAATAGTAACTATTCGTGTTGTTTATTCATTGTGGATATCACTACTCTATTTGCCTTCTTCTATAATTTTATAAATGATCGCTTTACATATTTTCGTACCCTTCTTGATACGATCATATTATTTTTGTCTTCTATAATTAATAAATGATACATA
Organism: Agrypnia vestita; assembly: GCA_016648135.1. Lineage (NCBI taxonomy): Eukaryota > Metazoa > Arthropoda > Insecta > Trichoptera > Phryganeidae > Agrypnia > Agrypnia vestita. The sequence goes on from JADDOH010010379.1 coordinate 116,363, forward strand.
CAAAATAAAACAAATATCATATCGTCCTTTTAGAGGTTAAACAAACTATCCGCAATATTGACCAAAATGAGTTATGAATAAGTACAAACATTCATATTTTTCATATCTTTATTGCAGGTCAAAATCAGTAAATAAATATTCCGTGTTCATATATAGTTTATTTACTTGTAAAATCATAATTTGAACATTTTCAATAATTTTAATATCCCACATAAACCTTATTATCACAAAACTATTCACATGTCACTTTAAAGAGCTTTACCTCTAAAAAGAAGATTTTATCAAATAATCATTTACAAATAAAATAAAATAAATATCAATAATAAAATAGCTATTCAGAATATACTACCATTAATAGGTACTGTGAGTTTAAGTATTGTGGTTCAAATAAATTTTACAAAATTTGGCTTTAATAATTTTATTTGACTTGTTTTAAAACAGGTGAATTTATAGTATTAGAAATACGTAAATTAAACGACGGTACAAAGTTTTATAGAAGATAAGTCAAAGACACGCATTTTACAAAAAATAAAGCAAAAAATGCTAGCATTGAAGACACTTGTCTCTGTTTATTTTGGCTTGACTTTGCCATTATTTTCCTTACTAACCCATTCCCGTTATTTTTGGGAAAATATTAAAAAAGCATCGCTCTTGAAAACATGTTGAAATTTAAAAAAAAATTTAAGTGTGGTCAAAACAAAGTTTTAATAATCTAATTTGTAAAAATTTTGACAGAAAGTGAATGTGAAAATTTTTAAGAAGTATATATTTTATTCTATTTATATAAGGGAATATTTATATTCCTATATTACCTTACTACCTATACTAAGTACATAAATAATAAATAAATAAAAAATTTCATCGATGTAAATTTTTATCATTGCTGTTTAGTATCCTGTGCAAAAAAATGTGTGTTATATTAGGTCCTTACATATGAAATTGGCGTTTTGCCGTACTGGCAAATTTGATCTCAAATATCTTCTCTTTGGTTAGGAATTCCAAATCCAAATTTATACAGCTATTTACTCATGTATTTGTGTTTTGAAAATTATAATTCATTTGTTTATTGCTCAATTGTTTTTTTCTTTGCGCCACTCAGTTTACAAAATGAAAAACTTGAAATATCGCGTTATTTACGAGTACGAGTTCCACCGTGGCACCAGTGCTGCAGAAACGGCTCGAAGGATTAATGATGTGTATGGCGACGGTGCCGCAAAAGAAAACACAGTGCGTTTTTGGTTCCAACGTTTTCGTTCTGGAAATTTCGACTTGCAGAACAAGCCCCGTGGACGGCCGGATACCAAAGTTGATAATGAAGAATTGAAGGCTATTGTGGAAGCGGATCCATCGCAAACCACATCCGAGTTAGCTGCAGGCTGCGGTGTTAGTGATAAAACTGTTTTAATCCACTTGAAGCAAATCAAATCAATTGAAGCAAAAAAAGGTAAAAAGCTTGAAAGGTATTTGAATTGAGTGAAGCAAATCAACAAACGCGCGTTGACTGCTGCGTTGCATTACTCAACCGGCACAATAATGAAGGGATTTTAAATCGAATCATAACCTGTGATGAAAAGTGGATCCTGTACGATAATCGAAAGTGCTCATCGCAATGGCTGAACCCTGCCGAACCAGCCAAACCATGCCCCAAACGAAAATTGACTCCAAAAAAGTTACTTGTTAGCGTTTGGTGGACTAGTGCTACAGCTTTCTTAAATCTGGCCAGACGATTACGGCAGATGTCTATTGTCAGCAACTGCAAACCATGATGGAAAAGCTAGCTGCTAAACAACCGAGGCTGGTTAATCGCTCTAGGGCATTGCTGCTTCATGATAACGCTAGACCACACACTGCACAACAGACCGCTACCAAATTAGAGGAGCTTCAATTGGAATGTCTAAGACATCCACCGTACTCTCCGGACCTTGCCCCAACAGATTACCATTTTTTTCGAAATTTGGATAACTTCTTGCAAAGGAAAAAATTCAACTCCGATGGGGCAGTCCAAACCGCCTTCAAAGATTTTATTGATTCCCGTCCGAATGGTTTTTTTAGTAAAGGGATCGATGAACTACCTATGAGATGGCAAAAGTGCATAGATAGCAATGGTACATACTTTGATTAAATAAATATATTAGAATAAAAAAAAATCAGCTTTATGTTCCTCCCATACTAAACGCCAATTTCATATGTAAGGACCTAATATTTAAAACCGTTTTACGTCACCCTCCCAAACACTTTACCCTTCTCCACTACCCTCATATTATAACCACCTTCCCCATTGCATTGATGGACCTCTTAGTTCAATGCGCAAGGCGCTGGCTAATCATGTCGTGGATTCGGGTTTGATTGCCAGTGAGAACGATCACACAAAATTAGAAAATTACCTTTTTATCAAATCGGCATTCACCGCCACTCAACCAGAGGCGTGAAACTTGGCCTCAAATAATGCAACCAAACAACTTTTGCTCTCTATAGTCCAGTGTCTCGAGATAACAAAAAGACCGACCCTGGTTGTCGTTACGTCACTAAAAATTTTTCAAAAAAGAGTGTAAATGACGTGTGTGTGGTTTCGGTTAATTATTTACCAAAAAGTAAAAAAAGCTCACCGTAATATGCATAACTTTACGGTCAAGCATAATTTATTGGAATGGAAAAAATGTTTTTAATAGTGCTTTATCATTATGAAATATACTATTGGAAAATTAACTAGGTAAGATTGTGTGCAATACTTTTCATAACAGCAACATAAATCGGTTCTATAAAATATACTGATTAATTTAGATAAATAACATAAGTCTCACAAAGACGAAGCTATTTATATTAGTGTATGAATATCTTTATATGGTGACTCAGGGTTTACGACTAGTATGAGCTGGCTTATGTTATCGCTCTACACAATGTAACGTTTTCACAAATTCCACCGCAAGAAAATCCACGCATTACCAAATTTTTTGAATGTTGTATTTATTTTCCAAATAAGTTTTCTTCATATATTCGAATGTACCACGCTAAGGACATCTATAGTGCTTCACATGACAAAGTATACATAGATTTTTAACGCTTATAATGAAACTATATCTTTTCAAATCATGTAGTTGTGTTAGAAGAACATACATATAAAAATGTTTGAAAAGATACTGGTATTGTTGATAGAATGGGCGTTATCTTATTATGAAGAGATTATTCAGGACGGTCTTCATAAATATAAAGGATGGATTTTTAATATAATTGTAACGAGGCTAGAAAGAATCACGCGCCGCTGTCAAGTGACAGTTGTTTGAATTGGTCACAATACTTTCGAAGACTCCAGAATGGCCTAGCTTAATCTACGGCTTTCGGGAAGCATCGAGAAAAATCTATAAAAGCCTGGAAGCTACGAGAAAGTTCTCCTAAACACTGGGAACGCCTAGAAGGTTCGACACCATCATTGGCCAGATGTAAATACGGGCCAGGCCGCGCGCGAATTGTTGTTGTTAGCTTGCTTGACAGCGAAAAGAAGCGAAAGCATCCGCGAGCTGCAGGGGCCAGAGTGGTCAAACGAACGATAATTCGACAGCGAATAATCTGGAAAAGTTTTTGCGTGGCTAAGTAAACCGAAGCGAATAGTACGTGCGGAAATTAGATGGAATATTCTAACGAATATTGGATGAAGTATTAAAGCGTCTATTTACGAGTGATAAATTACGAAACAGTTTAATTTAAAGAAAAGAGTTAAATTCAATAGTGTTAAGTGACTGTACATTGAATAATAAGATAAGCAGTAATGTATTTATCGGTAATTAAATTTCAAGCGTTTTCATTAATTCCTCCCGCAAATACGACACGTGACATTATTATTATTCTTAATTGAAGAAGTTTTTGGAATATCAGAGTGCTATATTATTGTCACACATAAACATTGAAAAGACAAACTTATCAAATTTAAGTTGCTAGCTTGGTTTCCCTGTCTTTTCATATCTCTTACAGTTGACTAATAGCAACTCTAGCTGGTTGAATGCGTCCTGGAATTTTGTTCACTGTCCCGCCCACAGGAGGTCCCGCCCATTGTCGTGATGAACGCGCCCAAATAAATTTCCGCTTGGTCTATCTCGCATCCTGAAATTTGCGGTGATACATTTGCACGAAGAACAACCAGTCGCGAATCGCGTCGAAGAAATGTTTCCTTTTCGTATGCTGTTAACCTCATAACTCAAACGTCACGATTTTCAAATAAATTTAACCTTGTATTTGACACTCGTTGAGTTATATAAAAAATCACTACTGTAGAGTTTCGAGGAGTCCCTTTCATCATCAGGTAAACTTAATAATTAATCTCAATATGTACATCGTATTGTCTACCTATTCTTGTGGGGAACGGGACATGGAGGTGGAAGTAGTTTATTGGCTAACAACGGGAATATAGACAACAGTGAAGAGGAGTAAGGAAGGGGACGTTATTTAACAGTATTTTCACTGAATTAAAATTTTTATGGATTTCCGCGGTTTCCAAGTTGTTCATAATTATTCCCTTGAAGGCACTGAGCGGATTATTAACAACAAAAGAGTGGTTTGTTTCCATGATGTGATTAGGAAATTCCGAAAAATGGTTGTTTTTTTCTTTCTTTCTCTTCCTTTCGAAAGACTTTCTCCTAAAACAATGAGGAAATTTTCAATTGAGGTAATGAAGAGTTTTTCGGCCGCTTGATTGTAGTCTGGATTTCGCCTCTAATTGTGGACAGAATACAATCAAAGATTTTCAATTGCATTCTGAACAACACAGAAATAACGACAGCTGGTTCGACGTGGCAAGCTTTGGGATCAAGGTGGGCGCGAATGTCCTGACTAGTCCACCACTAAGGATGTCAGGTTGTACTCAAACTAAAACGTAAAATACTAGTCATGTTTTTGTTTTGCCACTTTAGGAACTAGGTAGGTTCTCACATGTCACGATTGTATATATATATATATCATTTTATTCATATAAGAATATTAATCATAACAATGGACGATTTTAAAATTAAAGGTGGGTAAGATATTTATGTTTCCTGTTCAATAATAGCAATGCCTAGATAATACTAACCTACAAAAGTGTGTTTATTTTTATTGTACGCTCACAGCTATTTTTTTTCATTCTTATTTTGGGTCAGTCAGACGTTACAAGGTATTTAAAGAATGTTAATATAGTTGTTTAAAAGGTCATACATTGTTTCCACAGCTGGAATATTTACAAAGCTAGTTCATAGACTTACCATAGACCTTCAGGTAACTGTAATCTTTTATATGCGTAGTGGGTGGGGAAACATATTTAATAATACATATATACTTCCCCTTATCTCAATCAAAGTAGTCCCCTTGGTAATGCATACACTTCTACCAGCGGTCCAGCCATTGTTGCAATGAATCTTTTGTAATGGTGTTCAGCTGGGCTGTCGCATACCGCATAATATCTTCTCTTTATTTTAAAATCGAGTTCCTTTCAGCGGCATTTTTAACCTGGAGAATAGCCAAAAATTACACAAAGCAAGCAATTAGCCGTCTAATTTTTCTATTATTTTTGCGGACTATAATAAACTCATCTTATCATCTCTTTTTTGAATATGAGACATGAGTCTGGAAAAACGCCAAAAAAATTTTCTTGCATATAATAAAATGTTGATGAATGTTTGGCCTATTAAGGCAAGCCTAAATCTGGTTTCGCATATTTCTTTCAGCGTGCAGGGGTTGGGAACATGTATGCGGACAAATATTTCGATAAAGCTATTTAATTTTCAGGAGAGCTGCTTGAAGTTTGGCCCTATATACTAAATGAGCGTATTTGTTAACGTAAATTAAAAATATGTTTAATTTTACTTTTCAATACACACACACACACAATATGAGTTATTAAATTAATACTTTAGTTTCGAGAGGAGCAGTCCCTCTCATCATCAGATATCTATACCTGTTTTTTTTCTTTCAATTTTCATATGTCTCCAAAAGCCACGTCCCTCGACAGTATGTATTTTTTTAAAGTTACAATATGGCATTAATTAATTAAATACAATATTTTACTTTCATACAAATAGTAAATCTAACTGATTTTCGCAGCCAATGCCGGAAGGGTTTATTATTTATTAGGCGATTGATTTATTAAGAATAATATTCTGATTGATAACACATTTAAGAGGAATTAATTTTTTTTCACCACCTAATGTATGGTCGTCAATACTGATTGATTCGATAATAATGTTTCATACGAATAACCATAGATTGAAGATCTACACTTCTGGTAACAAAAAATAATTAAAACCACTAAGCATAACCCGGGGTATTGATTAACATAACATTTTAGAGTTCGATAAAATTGTCGATTCGATCCAGATTTTAAATAATGGTTCATTTATGCAAATATTATTTTGTATTCGTTATTACTTAAAAACAATGATGTTAAATATTTCTTCATAAATTAAAACCATTTTGCATTAATTCTGATAGTATAAAAAAAAACAACGAATAATATTTAAATTAAAAAAAATAATGCGAATTTTATACCGACTATTTTGATTATATATTGCGTCTCGTATTGTGAAATTTATATAAATCAAACATATTAATCTCGTTATCTGTATGTCTCTCCGTCTATCTGTCATAAAGTCCGTAGATTGCTGGAATTAAAACTTTAGATAATTAGAGTGCGACACGCAATCAGCGTGTATATGTTTTTAGCGGTCACGCAACGCAAGTCGTTATTATTATTTACCGTATTTTTTTACTGGTGTACGGCACGTGATTATACAGGGTTATTTGTAAAACATTAATAACCTCGCAGGACTATATTCCTGCCTTGATTATGAGTCGAAAATGTTCAAGCTATTATGACCTAATATCAATAGTTAAGGAGATATGCGACATCAAAGTTTGCATTTTTTTTCAATATTTCTAATTTATTTTTTGTAAAACGTTGGACTATCATTACAAAAATTGTATATATATATATATATATAAATAGTTTAAATTACTAGGCAAATGTATATGTATGTATTCTCACGGGAGAACATTGTGGGTGTGGGAGGCAAATAAAACGCTTAAAATTACTTAAACTTTTTTTTAATACTCAAAGTCAATGGACTTTGCGTATTAAAAATTAAATCGGAGCATTGTTCTTAAATTAACTCCAAATGTTCTTACAATATTTCACATACTTAATATCCAATTTCGTGATTCGCATTAATTATCTTCGCTGCACCTTTCTCACTCCTGAATAACTTGTCTAATATACGGATGCACGTTATTTAAACCGCTCAGGCTCGCACTAGAAAACTTCTCGCTCGCCGGTAGGTAATAACTTGTTTCACTATCGCTGAAATAACCACGCGCTAGCAACACACGCCGCACGATTTAGCTTTATGTGTGAACTATCGCCGCCAAATAACTCTAACACAACTGATTGCGCAGTAGCCGCCGAACCTTTTTTATCACTTTCTCGATGTTTCTAAAATTTATGAGGATAACCTAGTTGATTCCAGAACCGTGTGGACCATACGAGAGATTTTGATAGTGCGTAATTCTTTCTGATTCTCCATATCGTGACAATACGTTTGTATTATACTGTTCTGCATCTGTTTTATTATACAGAGAATAATCGCCTGTGTTCATTGACATGACAGAAAACTTAAAATGTCAATAATAAACGTTATTATGTTTCATTCATCTCTTCTTTCCCAGTAAGCAGTACACATAAAACACAAACACGCTATGTTTACACATAGATACCCACGAGTCTGCTTAATAATGACTCAATTTAAAAAATTTAATGTTATGCCTGAAACAAAAAAATTCATGTATATTCAAGAACACATTCAAATTTGTGAAGTTGTAATTTTTCAGAACAAAGTTCTGTAATTTTTTTTTTAAATAAAATTAATTAATCAATTAGAAAGACATACAGAAAAATCTAATTGACGAAAAAATATAAGGTTACTACTGGGATTCGAACCCAGGTCACCTCCTTTCCGGGGCCGGTGCTCTGACCACTAAGCTATAGCAACCCTCTATGTTTCCGTGAATACATCAACCTTATAAAAAATTAATCAATTAATAAAATAAGGACTACATATAAGGTCGATATATTCACGGAAACATAGAGGGTTGCTATAGCTTTATGGTCAGAGCACCGGCCCCGGAAAGGAGGTGACCTGGATTCGAATCCCAGTAGTAACCTCATATTTTTTCGTGAATTAGATTTTTCTGTATGTCTTTCTAATTGCTTTATTCATTTGATTAAAAAAAAATCAGTTTTTAAAATAATCACACTATACATTAATTCTGGTGGTAATTATACCGACTTGAATTTCTGTTCTTTAAGCCTTTCATAAGTGACAAATCATAATGTGTTGCAAATTTCATTGCGTGTGGTTTAATATTAGGTCCTTACATATGAAATTGACGTTTAGTATGGGAGGAACATAAAGTCGATTTTTTTTTATTATAATATATTTATTTAATCAAAGTATGTACCATTGCTATCTATGCACTTTTGCCATTTCATAGGTAGTTCATCGATCCCTTTACTAAAAAAACCATTCGGACGGGAATCAATAAAATATTTGAAGGCGGTTTGGACTGCCCCATCGGAGTTGAATTTTTTCCTTTGCAAGAAGTTATCCAAATTTCGAAAAAAATGGTAATCTGTTGGGGCAAGGTCCGGAGAGTACGGTGGATGTCTTAGACATTCCAATTGAAGCTCCTCTAATTTGGTAGCCGTCTGTTGTGCTGTGTGTGGTCTAGCGTTGTCATGAAGCAGCAGTGGCCTAGAGCGATTAACCAGCCTCGGTTGTTTAGCAGCTAGCTTTTCCATCATGGTTTGCAGTTGCTGACAATAGACATCTTCCGTAATCGTCTGGCCAGATTTAAGAAAGCTGTAGTGAACGACACCAGCACTAGTCCACCAAACGCTCACAAGTAACTCGCGTTTGTTGATTTGCTTCACTCAATTCGTGAGGTACCCACCTTTCAAGCTTTTACACCTTACCAATTTGCTTCAAGTGGATTAAAACAGTTTTATCACTAACACCGCAGCCTGTAGCTAACTCGGATGTGGTTTGCGATGGATTCCGCTTCCACAATAGCCTTCAATTCTTCATTATCAACTTTGGTCTCCGGCCGTCCACGGGGCTTGTTCTGCAGGTCGAAATTTCCAGAACGAAAACGTTGGAACCAAAAACGCACTGTGTTTTCTTTTGCGGCACCGTCGCCATACACATCATTAATCCTTCGAGCCGTTTCTGCAGCACTGGTGCCACGGTGGAAATCGTACTCGTAAATAACGCGATATTTCAAGTTTTTCACTTTGTAAACTGAGTGACGCAAAGAAAAAAACAATTGAGGAAAAAACAAATGAATTATAATTTTCAAAACACAAATACATGAGTAAATAGCTGTATAAATTTGGATTTGGAATTCCTAACCAAAGAGAAGATATTTGAGATCAAATTTGCCAGTACGGCAAAACGTCAATTTCATATGTAAGGACCTAATATTACACTAAACTGGTTTAAAAGCTGTCCGGTGTGTCCAGTAGCCTTGAAATAGGCGAAAAAAGTGCTCTGCTCTTGAATGATAGTTGATATGACAAGTATTTGACGTGTTCGCCGGTTCTACAGGGTGTATTAGTTATAAAAGAAAACTTAAAATGTGTTTTTTGTTTCCTTATTCTTTAAGTAGGTAATACAAGATTTATGTTTCCTAATATTAACAGAATACTGCCGACTTCACATCCCAATTGAAAATATCAACTACACAGAATTAAAAAAAAATACGGGATTATTACCATTATCCAACAGGAGACTTGTATGATTTGATTTTACTTTACAAAATTATTAACTTGTATTTTGACATTTCTGATATTCTATGTTTGTTTATGTTTCATACTCCTGTAAAAGCTACTTGGATACCTACGCTATTTTATTGTGACAACACTAGAACTAACTCGCATTTAACTTGTACTTCTGCATTGGCTAGGTAACACTATGCATATATCTAGCATATTTATTATTTTAGCACATTAAAAAGATGCGTTAATAAAAGCTCTACACCTTGTTGTCATGTATTCTTAATTTATTCACAAAATTAATTATAATACCTATTTGTTTAATTGATATAGATATGATATAGGCAATCGATATAGACATGATATAGGCAACGAAACGTCCAGAATCAGGTTTCACGTCACATCTGTATGGATCATAAAAAATATCCGTTTTATTTCTAGCCTTATAATAGAGTCGAACGTCTGGAGTTCTATCCGCTCGAGCTGTTGGTTACACTTCCTCAGGGGCGTGGGTACAAATAAGGAGTAGTCCTCGGTGACCAGCTGGGCAAGCGTCTAGGACGGCGCCTTGCAGTGTCGCGACCAACCCCGGGTTCTGCTGCTGGGTCCCCAGACCAGGTCCTCAGTAGGTTGCTGTCCTCTCGTCGCTACTAGAGTAACTACAGATTCCTCTACTGTGTCCCCAGACTAGATCCTCTGTTAGTTTAGTAGTTACGTTTTGTAAGCCAGCTAGCGAAGCCCAAAGGCGCGAACTCAAGTTAAGGGTACGCGCGCACTAGCGTTTTTTCGCCGCGCGGCGATAAAACCTGCGACATTTTAACGCGCGGCGAAAACAGCAGGCGCGCGCACTACGGCATAATGCCGCTGATCATTTGAACAACGGGCAGTTCTTTAAAATATTTGGTGAACTCAACGATTACCCCTAAAAATTCTTTCAATATTATCGAATGAATAAAGAATGTTTTTATGAACTTTTAAAACTAGTTTGACCTTCTATCACATATAAAAATACTCCATTCAGAAATGTTTAATATTTCTATCACTATATTCTTTTGAAGTAATATCATGCAATGGTGGTCTTCTCTCAACTTTCGTAATGAGCATTTCAATATTAAAATCTTCATCCAGATCAGCAGAATTATTGCTTGTAGCCATTGTTCTTTCACATAAAATATTATATGGTACAGCGAAACAGCGCGTAGTGCGCGCGGTCAAGACTTTAAAAAGATGCGTTTTTTTGCCGCTGACCGCCGCGCCGCAAGATAGTTGTAACATTTTACAGATTTTTCGCCGCTGCGTTATTTTAGTTAAGTGCGCGCAATACGATTCAAAACCCTTTGTTACAACACTGCGGTGCCGCAGCGTTTTTTCGCCGCGCGGCAAAAAAACGCTAGTGCGCGCGTACTCTAAGATCTTCATACGATGTCTATATTTGTATTGTATTCACAACACCGCAAAACATACCAAAGCATTTGTGTTCTGTAGTATTTAAATATTTTTAGTGATGTTTCATTAATATTTTACCAGCAAAAGTGCCGCCATCTAGTATAATTAGGCTGAACCCTTGGGGTACTTGATATAATGACAACCACCTTTCGTGTGGGTTTAAAAATGAGCAACTAAATAGGTTGCCATCCTTTAATTGAAGGCTTACTAGCTTACTTATGCACCAACATTTAATTTAAATGTAATTAGATTAAGTCAGACATCGAAGCTTAGACGGTCTTACTTGATTTATAAATTATTATCCAGCAGGTGTATTTTATATCCAATTACGAAATTAATCGGCCCACTCCAATTAAAGTGGGCGGACACGTGACAAACTCAATCAAGTGATTGGAGTTTCATAAGTTCAACATGCGTGTAACATTCTCACTCGCGGTGAAATGATTGTTTAATTGTTCTAATTTTTTTCTCACGCATCATCTAACACACCGCGATCTCGTAGGCTTCTGATATTAACATGATTTAGTAAATGGTTCCGCGTCTGGTCTCGTGCATCGTCGATTTTAACATCTATCCTGAAAGATTTTTCATCATGCTGTTAATTTTCCTTAGAGTCTACGATCTTCTGAGATCCTTTACACGTAGCTAATATACTTTTACAAGTACGTCGATGATATGCACGATGACACTTCGCCAATTTTTTTTTGTCAATGAACTTTTTAAGTAAAATGTGTGAATTGAAAGGGTAGAGTAAAATAAATAGAATTTCATATCTATTTATTTTTAATTTTTATGTTTTAATATACAGACCGTCAACAGGTCATTGATGACCCTAATAGAAGGTCCTTTAGTGACATTAAAGTACCTGCAAGTTTGAGTATTTTGTGAACATTTGAGTATGATATAATATAATACACTTTTTAAGTTAATTAATAATGAAAAATAATAAATAATAAAATAGAAAAATATCGCAGATCAATAAGTAGATAGGTAGTAATCTAATATTATTAAAGGAGGATTGTTGAAGAGAGAACGGAAAAGAAGAAAATCTGATGGAATAGAATAGGGTGGATGTGGAATAACCTTCTGAACGATCTCGATCTTTTAAAGAGCCGATATTGTAATATAAGTAGTGTGCGGACGGGCATTATCATCCTGAAAAATCATTTGATGTCGTTTTCTTGGTAATTTTTTTTAAAAACTTCGAATTAAAGGCGATGTTGTCGGCAATAAAACTAAGAAGTGATTCCCATTTAATTTTTTGATTTACTTTTTACTTTTACTTTACATTTATAAATAAATAGAGATGCGAACAAGGAATATGTGTCAATATTTTTACTGTATTCAAAATAAGTTAAAAGCTTGTGCTATGAAAACAGGACTATCTTTCTGGTGTCCTGGAAATGGTGAAAGTTACGTTGTGTAAAGTGATCACTTAAGCTAGCCGTACGATAGGTCGTAAGCCCTACAAACACCCAAAAAAGACTCCCATACCAACTTTATAGTCTCTATAATACATATATATCTTGATTAATGATGTTCCCCTGGGGATAAAATTCAGTACTTATTGTGTTGTGTTCTTGAAAAATTTGGATGTACTCAAAATATTAAAATTATTTCTTCATCTTTGATTAATACCGCGTGTGCCCTTGTCCTAACGCTTCTCGGTGTGTTGGCGTATTTGGTATTTATCTGTTTTTTCATTCGCACCGAAAACGCCCAGTTTCGCGATGCCTTTTCATACTTCGCATACCCAGTCGTCAGTCTAGCGAATCGACAAATCCGAAAGTAATGGTCACGTTTATCAATACAAGTTTTGTAGCGTGGGCATGGGTTCGAAAATATCATTATTATTATTAACAAAATGTTTGTTGTGTTATTATAGCTAGACCGCATTCAAAATATGTATGTGTTGTTACGATGCAAAAAATGAACACGAAATAAGTTTTTCTAGTAAGTAAGTAAGTAACCTTTTTTAAACTGAAAAATATGTATTTCTTTGGAATATCATATTGAGGCTTGTAATACGGGCGTGCCAGGCAAATTTCCCCCGCTTTTTCTTACCGGACAAAGCTAGAGAATGATCTTTTGATTATGGTCGACCTATATATGTAACCACTTACGGATATATTAAGTCTACCGGTTTCGAGACGTACCCGTCTCTTCGTCAGGATAACCACTACACTAGCATGTAAATATCACTACACAACCATAGTATTATTTACACACTAGCGGCATCTCAAAATATTTTTCACTTGCGTGTTAATCTAACAGAAAGGTAAAATGTGTATCCACAATGTTAGTACTATAAATATTATTATAAATACTAGCTGTAACCCGTGAAACCATTGGTTCGTGTCTTTACTTAGCCCTAGTATATATTTATAGTATTTTTAAGGCCTAGTATGCGTCAAGCAGCCGGTTTGTGTTTGCTGGCCCGGGGTTCAAGCCCCATCCCCGGCCGTTTCATTTAGTTTTTTTAGCCGTGAATTCCAACGATATTACGGACGTTACATGAAGTTACGGACAGACAGACGGAGAGACAGCAAAATTATTATATTTGATTTAAATAAGATGCGAATACAGAATACGCGTCGCACCAATACTCTTACTATTTTCAAATTAAGCTAAATTTGTGCTATGAAAAAGCGATAAAATTGCTGGTGTCCTGGAATTGGGCTCAAACCATCATCCTCTGAATAATAAGGCGATAGTCATTACCACTATATCAACAAGCTTTGCTTTATATTTTAATATATATTAGGTCCTTACATATGAAATTGGCGTTTAGTATGGGAGGAACATAAAGCCGATTTTTTTAAATTATAATATATTTATTTAATCAAAGTATGTACCATTGCTATCTATGCACTTTTGCCATCTCATAGGTAGTTCATCGATCCCTTTACTAAAAAAACCATTCGGACGGGAATCAAAATCTTTGAAGATGGTCTGGACTGCCCCATCGGAGTCGAATTTTTTCCTTTGCAAGAAGTTATCCAAATTTCGAAAAAAATTGTAATCTGTTGGGGCAAGGTCCGGAGAGTACGGTGGATGTCTTAGACATTCCAATTGAAGCTCCTCTAATTTGGTAGCCGTCTGTTGTGCAGTGTGTGGTCTAGCGTTATCATGAAGCAGCAGTGGCCTTGAGCGATTAACCAGCCTCGGTTGTTTAGCAGCTAGCTTTTCCATCATGGTTTGCAGTTGCTGACAATAGACATCTGCCGTAATCGTCTGGCCAGATTTAAGAAAGCTGTAGTGAACGAAACCAGCACTAGTCCACCAAACGCTCACAAGTAACTTTTTTGGAGTCAATTTTCGCTTGGGGCATGGTTTGGCTGGTTCGGCAGGGTTCAGCCATTGCGATGAGCGCTTCCGATTATCGTACAGGATCCACTTTTCATCACAGGTAATGATTCGATTTAAAATCCCTTCATTATTGTGCCGGTTGA